>DVPR01001892.1:0-10210 GCA_018239345.1 Oxynetra stangelandi | reverse complement strand
ACTGGCTCGCGGACCGCGTGACGTATCCGCGACGCGCGGCCGACGTCACGCGCACGTGGGCGGCGGGGAGCGAGCGGCCGCCGCCCCGCCGCTCCGGCCGCGCCAATTGACAGATTTCCACACGCTCGATAACATCTTGAATCCCATTACTGATTGCTTGTGCCTAAGGAGGTGAAACACAACAGCATTATTGCTGTATGACAACTTGAGTATTGCGATTATATCGTTTAGTGTTTTTCTATATTATTTAATTACAGATTATACGGCGACAACTTGCAAAACTGGTTCCTTTACCTACAACTTGTACTAGGTCGCTGTAGTTGTAGAGATAATATAATATTACTTATTTGTTAGCATTGTTGTATGCAATCACATTAAACAATTTTAAAAGTAGATTCCTCTCTAGCAATTCCTGATTCATTCCTTTATATGGCTTAGGCAATTCTTATAATTGCAATTTTTGTCATGAAAGGTGTATATGTAACAAGTATTACCTTGCAATAATAAATGCATGTGTTGTGTATAGCCGACGTTTGTGCAAGGCACCGCAGCGCCGCGGGCGGGTCACCTCGAGCGCGAGAGGCGCGTGGAGTGCCGCGGTGTAAACAAGTCGGCGGCGCGCGCACGAACAAACCACCACCACCCACCCCGCCGATGGGGTTGCTCTTTGCCCTACTAAGCGCGCGAAACCCGAGAACATCACTTTCTAAACTTAGTTTTTCGACTGGATTACAATTACTGAGCAGAGCCATAAACGAAACAAAAGCACCCTTTAAAATCCCCTTCTACCACGGTTTATCAACCGTTCAGATCTATTAATTGATCCCTAATTCATCCGCACGGTCTCTTTACAGCCTTATAAAATCCAAAGAGGTTACTAACTTTGCACAGAACGATGGACGCAATCAATACTATTACAGACTTATTGATTTTTTGACACGTGTCTTGCACGCTGTACGGCCATGTTGTGCATGCACTACGCTCCACAGACAAGTCTAGTTCTCTGTTTTAAATTGAAGTCGACGAGCATGCAATCTTAAAACATAATGATATCGTAAGTGCGCGACGATCTCATGTTTTGCATGCAGTACACACGTTCGTATCTATTACAACTCATCGGCATCTCTTTGACGGGCAGCTACTGGATCGTCAAGGTCTGCATTCATAAAGCTCTGTCCTCAAGTCAATAGTTTTCCTCGTTGTCTCTCATTAGCCTAATGGTCTCGTAGAATGATAGATAGGTAAGTGTAGCGCCAATCGCGCGCTCTTAAAACCTCCCGAGAGGTTAACGCACTGCAGCGGATGCCGAATTGTTTCGGGGGCACGGTAACGCAGTGCGTTCATTGCCGGGCGCTGCGAGCGGGACGCCCGCAGCGCGGCCACGTGCGCGCCGCCGCACTGTTGTGGCGCGCCGCTGACGCCAAAACATCTGCCGCCGATGGATCTGCGAACGAATGTTGTCGTTATTAACCTATAAAAAAACTTTACGCCATTCGTATCTCTATCGTTTATTTATCAATTGGCCGCGACTCAGTGTATTGCGTGTATCGCGTCTTATTGCCGTCTCAATTATATAGGCGAGGTATGCCGCAAGTCGGTGATAACGCTTTATCTGCGCACCCGCTCGGACACATCGCGCCTTATCAACGTTCGCGGCTGTGATTGTGTATTGTTTGTTACAAACAAACATTCGATGCGGTAGTGTAGTATAGCTGATAAAAGCGCGGCAAGCGGCGAGTTCACGTGGCGACGGAGCAGCGCGCCGCACGCCTCTTATCGATCCCGCCCGAGGTGGTGCCAACCGCCGCCCAACGCCGCCAACTATGCGACCTTGAACCTTAAACTCAACCACCCGTCCCCCCTCGCGCCTCTCACCCCTTCCCATTATTTGCTCTTCTAGGTAATGCAACTTTTATGTGTTTGTGTATGTCCTGAATGACGTATACTACATAAATATTTAAAAGGCCGTATCTTGTATTCACTATGCGATCGTTGTAATAAGCAAGAGACGCAATCACGCCGGATAATGGCGTACAATAAATAATACTCCGTTCTCCGTTCCTAGTAATTCCGATGTTAATATACGGTGATCGTAGCGTTCGCCGCAGCACGGCGGTGGCGGGCCGAGCGAGCCGGGCGCGACGGCCTGCCTGCCACTCCAGCTCGAGCAACACGACACCGACACTTTACATGCCACGTCCACGTTACTAAATCGCGAGCTAACACACCGTTCTCGATGTTGTTATGCATTTGTCTTCACGTGAAAACACAAGTTGCCGTGATTCGACTACTACACGCGACTAAATAACTACCTATCTCACATCGTTCTCAATGTTGGTTATGTGCATTTGATTCCACCAAGTGACTATTATTCTATTATAGGTGGTGGTAAACGATGAATTGAAAATTTCACTGTAACGTTTAATATAATATTTCTAGTTGTTAGGTACTCGCCGACTTTGGCATGCTATTCTCAACGTGGATCGCTGATAATTTTGAATGCGCCTCAAATGTGTATAACACGTTTAGAGTGATACAAGCGCACTGAATTCTAATGTGATATGTGATAGTTGTCATCATCGCTTCGCAGCTGCAAGTTGCACATTCACGAGTGAATTGCTACTAATTTACATCACTGCGTATATATAGTTTTCAATTTGCAGTACTTATGTACGTTTGTGTGTACATATAATTGTGTCGCTTCATACACTTTACATGTTTACAGTTCACATTATACGTACCAGATATATTTCACTTTGTATACCTATGCCTACCTACCTACCTATGCCCAGTTGCCCATGTATGTGCTTTTTAATATGTATTACTGAGGAACGGTTTTATAAAGTAAACTATTGAGTAAATCTGTCTGGCTAAGAATAACTTTTATGGGGTATTTCTACCCAATTCAGTCTCCAGGCCAATTAGTTTGCATTCAGTCCCGCCGAGCGCTATCCCTCCCTGACACGGGGATGGCTTGTGTTTGGCAGTTCACTGGCGTGGTTGGTATCTGACGAAGACTTATTTGTTCCGTAACTCACACAAAATAGAACGGTTAGCTCACTTAAAATTATACAGGTGTCTAGAGAAATATAGAGATTTGGATAAATAGAAGGGTTGGATTTTTTCCTCACAAAAATAGCCAAACAGCACAGATATATTTGAATTGAATCCTAAATAGGATCTATCAGTCTTATCGGTGGTCCATAGCAAATGCATAATGCGCCAAATCTTGCTTCTGTATTGTTTTCCAGTCACCGCAACATCAAAATATCACACCGAAATTTGTTATAATCAATTTTGTTCACAATATTAGGTGCGATAGTAGGGCTACCACCATCGTATTCGATTTATATCAGAATTGTACCTGTGTACAGAAATGTTTGGCACTCCGTGCTCTCTGTCTACCCCGCTAGGGACCTGGCGCGACGGTTATTTATTTTATTCATTTGTACCTATGTCAATAACTTAACACGATATAAATACATCGATTCATTGTTAATGTATTGCTAAATAACTAAAAAGTTTATCGGTGATTTGGTCATCATAGCATGGGCCCTGCCTGCTTCGAGATCAGTTATGGCTGTGTGTGGATATGTCCCCATATTTTTATTTACCATTATATTTGCCGCGAAACATAACGCATCACTGTAAATATAAAGCAGCATTTGCGACGTTCGCGGCGTGGACGTGTCCAGCGGCTAGTGAGCGCAAGTTCCCACAACAACACGCGCGTAGTGTGACGATACCATTTAAAAACACTGCAAATAATTAAAATTTACTGGAATGGAATGGAATTGCTATAAATTAAATGACCAGCATTAAGAAAAGTTCAATGGATTGCTTTCTTAACACATACAAGAATAGTTAATTTATTCAACAGAGGACAATTAGGCAAAATTAATAAGATAGATTCTATTGTTCTCCTGCCTTTCCTGTCTTCATAGAGATATACTATTGTTATTGACAATTATATTTTTTATTATATAATATGCTATTACTAGTAGGTACATATGAGTTGAAGGTAGCGTTGGGAGTCACTTTTATGTACGACTTCTACGAGGTCTGTAATTACTTCTTGACGGGACGCCAGAGTTTACTCCGTCATACCGTTCAAATGGATTAACGGTTAATACATGCCTTTAAGGACTTCGATAAGGTTTATCGATTGCTATCTGTTATCTTACGATAATACGGGAGCCAGACGCTGAAGGTCCACATGAAGTATGGAAACATATTCGTAAGAAAATGTCTCTAACGATCGCCTGCGTATGAGAGTGGATCCACAGTAGATCAGACCTGGTTTCTTTTATTTCGTTACGCATCATGTGCGAACTCAAGCGCGTCACAGATACCATTGATGATTCATTACGAATGTCGGACACCAAACTTTTGCATTATACAAACAAAATACTAAATTATTGTGATGTTAGTTAATCGATTATATTCCAATGATTATATTTGTGATTTAAATTAGTAACGTATGGATGGAATCTATTGTTCGGTAGCGTAGAACTATTACAATATTTATTTACTTGGCCATCTAAGCTCGCGGTACATACTGGAAAAACTAGTTCAGTCATAGCGAGATGACGCGCGCACCTGGAGCACGAATGTCAAGGCTGCGCGCTTGGAACCGCTCCAGCGCCGCGCCTGCACGCGCACTACGCGCTACCGGCCCGAGCTGCTCCTACGACGTCCCTGCTAAACGTACAGTGTATAAGTAAAATTCGTCTAACGACAATAAATACCGCTATGGTATATTTCGCATGTAACTTATCTTGTCGCCGTTCAATCTGTCACAGTTTTATTGTCGTCGCTTAATAATCGCTGTTTACTTACGCACCGTATTACGATAAAGTAAGGTGGAAAATTCAATGTCAATTAAAAGGTTAGCGGTTGCTCGCATGTGTGTCGCGCGCACGACAAACACAAGCACGTGCGCCGTGAGCGACCGTGTGACGTCACAGGGGTCGCCCCCGCCCCGCCCCCTAGCGAGAGCGGGACGGCGATAGAACACAGCGCGGAGCGGCAGCGTAGCGCGGGTCGGTTTGTTTTCGCGCGTATCGCTAGTGATAGGGCGAATTTATCTTCCGATTGCGAGTGCAGCAACAGCTATTTCTGGCGCTTCTCGCGGCTGCAATACGCTCCGCGGCCCCGGTGCTCCCTGCGGTTCCGCTACTGCGGTTATTTCATTGTCATCTCGACCTTGACTGACCGTAATGATCGCGGGCTCCAGTCGGAACCATCCATGTATGTTTTCGCTGTCGGAATGCAATCGTTGTGTCTTGCCTTGTTAAGCGGCGCATGATGACGCGGATGAAGATTCTAATGATTTGTGAATGTTACAAAAACAACCATTTTTGTATAATTAATCTTGTTTAATTGATTTTAGGAAATTACGCGTTGGGATAACACTGTATAAAAATAAAGAGATTTTTATCTCATTTATAAATATATTTTTCATCCTAATGTTCTCTATATAATTCGCAAAATACTTTCAAGTAAAATATATAGAGTAGAAAATGACTACACTAGAAACCAAGAGAACGTATTAAACATCTACGACCACATGGCGATAAATCAATGTAATGTCAATAATTACAGTCCACTCGTAATAATACACCGGCGTCGAACCCGCACCCGGTTCCGAATGTGGTTCAGTGGGTCTCGCTTTTAAATCAGAAAGTGGACCTCGGCGCTTGACAGGTCGATGCATAGAGTGCTGTCGTGTTATTGATGGGTTTTCTTGCGATATTTAGTTTTTCATATAAATCATTAAGGTTAATGTACACGTGGCGAACGTAATGTCCGCAATGTTGGTAATTAGCTAGGAACCACTGGAGGCAACACGAAAAAATGTTCTGCATTAAGTTAAGTAAGTAAAACCCCGTCTTAGCGTTTAGATTCGCCAACAACTGCGCCGACAGGTCTGTCCTCGATACATATCAAACTTATATTTATCAATTTATTTTAAATTTATTACATTAGACATGCACTGTATGTGCCGATCAATATATTTATATATTTGTATATGTTTGTTTCCAGAGGGCGAACAAGGCTCCTGGGAGAGCGGACTTTCCTACGAATGCCGATCGTTGCTGTTCAAGGCGCTTCATAACCTCATCGAAAGGTAAATGGCATTGTTGAAGTACAGTGGTATTTATTCGTAGCCTGACTACCTGAATATTTTTGGCCAAGCTTTCAACATTGAATTTGACGAGTGCGAATGCTCTATCTCCTTCTAAAGTGAAATCATCAGAACGGCATGCGAGGTGTCGGCATGTCAGAAAAAAAACCAATTTTTCTATTATTAATCTATAACTGGTATTTTTTAATTATACTTTTCCTTCCACTATCTGTACTCTTTTTGTTTGAGTTAGAGAAATTTAATCTGACAAAGTTAATTCAATATTGTCTACAATTCTACATCAATATTTTTTTAACAAAGCGAAAAACTTATCTCGACGTGCCGAGTGTAGTACACAATACAATTAGCAGCTTGAATTAATTATCATTCTAATAATGTATCATTGTTTGTTAAACAACATATCGAAAGATTTGTTATTAATACACACATCTATTTCTACATAGGATTTATTAAGGAGCGTCTGCGTTGGACTATGTATATGCTATCAAGTCCGCAATAGTATGTCCCTGAATGCCCTCAATTCCGAGTTATAAAATAATCCATAGTCAATGGAAGTCGCAACTTATAAGTGGTGTAGTTGCTCTCGATAGTAGAAGTAGTTCCTCATGACCTAAGTCTAGATCTGAGCAGATATTCAATATAATGGGCAAGGAGTATCTATTCCTAACTAGTGCTGTAGGTACTGTGTAAGGATATTTGCTAAGTCGAGGTCCAGTAGGCCTCGGCTGGCACCGTGTTGTGGCCACGTTCGTTCGGCGGGCTCAGTGCGCCAGAGCGCTCGGCGGGCGGCGCGCACCTGGCGTGCGGGCGCATCGGCCCAAGGCGCTGTTACGCGAAGGTCGTTGCAACGCACCGCCCCGCACCGCCCGCCCGCCCTCTCTAATGTCGTTTTTTGCACGCGCCACCCTCCTTCGCCCAAATAATACCAGGACTGGCGCTTTTAAACAGCGCCTACTTAATGCCAGTTATCCCTTGTTTAACAACCGTTTTAACCTTATCACCGCACGAATCATACTCGGTAAATAATTCAACCATCAATCATTCCGCAATATGTGCGCGTGGCTCTTTGGCATTTTGTCTACTACAGTAATCTATTGCTGTGTTAATAAGAATTTGTATACACTATGTTCACTATAGCATAGTGACGCATATGTTAATGCTTAAAAATAATAAACAGTAAAAAGAAGTATGCGGTGTGTACTGTAATCGGTCGCTGGCATCTAATTTATCGCGTCTCAAGGACAGTGATCCTATGCGTTTATTTGTGGCATCGTTTGCATAAGTGAGGACACAGCGAGGACCGCCAAGTGGCCGAGGCGGGCTTCTCTTGGCGGTATCTCAGATATGAACAAAATCCAGATGAGTCGTTGACCCCGCCGCCGGCACGTCAAAGTAACAATGCGTGCGTCAAGCCGCGAGCGCGACCATACCACGATGCGATACATGTAATAATCACAGGACGAATGTGTTTCGTTATGCTCCTTGACTTTCTGCGTTACGTTTTATGGGAAATTAACGCCACCGGTCTTTCGTTGGCGGTCGTACATATATTATCAATCGTATGCGCAGTTTAATTATTATTTCTTTGTAAATACCGATAAAGAGACGCGCTAATAATAGTGATTGCCTCTGAGAGAGAGTTTATTTCAAATGAATAATTCGTTACAATTGTTCATTTTCTAACACGTCGCCGTCCGTGTCGTTTGACACGCTATAAATACACAACGCCACGCATTGCACACCGTCAATTAACTGCGAAACAACGCGTGAGAACGTGATACTTCGCATAGTAATCGATATTGCCTCAATAGAACCAGTAATTAATAACTACGCAATGACAAATCATACGCCTACGCCACTGTGCCGTTCGTGCTCACAACACTGTGCCTACCACCAACACCATCACAGCTTGCGAAATATTGTAATCGAATTAATCCGTTGTTACATGACCGTCCTGTGTTCCAAGCGCAGTGTTTATTTGTAATCGGTACTAATATTGTGTTTAAATTTACAATTAATCATTGCGAAGGTGTCTTAGCACCACCGCCCTCTATATGACAAAATTAACTGGATGTGTATATAAGTGTATATACCAATGTTAGGTTAGAACCGAGATAGCTTTCAATAGTTAGGACCTCATTGCTAGTGGTTGGCAAGTAAATTAAAATGTATTCCAGACCGACACGTCCTATTGAACACTGTTCATATACAGCCATTCTCTGCAACGTCTGCGGGGGGAAGCCCTCAATATTACTCCTACTTCGATGAGTATGTTACTTTATTGATCTCCACTAAATGCATTTAATAACAATCACTAATATATAAACGATCAGTTTTCTGCAAACGAAACATAATGTTCCTTAATTATGTATTTACGACGAAGCGCTGTCGAGTACGCTGTATGCGCCAACGCATCGCGCGGCCCTTAGAAGCCGCGGTACTGCGTTTTACTGACACAATGAAATTATCCGCCGCAGTGAGGAAGGCGCACGTAGCCACCTACCTACCTACGGGTTGCCAGCCGCTCACGCTTACGACAACACTCGTATTATGTACTTTAGTTTCCTGGTTTTTCCCCTCTCATAATCGAACATACTTCGAATATAACATAAATTATACTCTTATTATATCGCTGAGTATACTTCAGTCGGTAAATTACGTTTCGTGCCTTTGGTTTTTTTTTATATTTAACGAGCAGTCACACGGGCGAGGTTGTCAGTGAGTGGTCACCGTCGCCGCGGGACACGTACAGCATCGGAGAGGTTTCCAATATGTTGTCGGGTTAGGTGAAGGAAAACTGTTTTTACAGCTTGCTTCAACAACTGCTTTTTACTGTGTTGTGTACATTGATGCACATATTAGAAGCACGATATTATATTGGGCTTTCGTGCAACATTTCTTTTCAATATTTGCTCTATGGTTACACATTTTGCCTTAAACGTTGCAATGAGACATTTCGCTTATCGAGCGAGCAATTGGCTTCAAGCGTAACACTTTATTTGGACATAAACGATTGGCATTAGCCTGTGGAGGTACATTCTTATTTGATACAGCGATCTTTACATTGGATCGTTAGAACCGGAATGAATGCTCCAAGGTCGGCCCTTACTTTTAATATGTTGGCCAATTCTGACGTTTTCTAAATCGAAATCTGTTTACAACAATATTTTGTTGACTGAATGTGAATTAATATTTCGTCATGGTATTTAATATAAGCAGCCAATCTACATGGGATTTGTGTAGTAAAATCCTGCATTGAAATATAATTGTTTGATGTTTCGTGTTCCATAATTTCTTCTGAGGTCTAATTGTCCTAATAATTAGCGGTAGCCTGAGCCGGTTGTTTCCACTGCGAGCAAGAACTTGTTAACTTTACAAAAATTATATGCGTTTTATGATTGAATATAATAAAATTGTGAGGAAAATGTAAATTTTTAAACGCAAATTATATTTGTTGTATGAAATAGCACATTTTAATTCTATAAATTCTTTTCACATTACAGATGTCTCCTGTCTCGAGACTTTGTGAGGTTGGGCAAGTGGTTTGTGCAACCGTACGATGGCGACGAAGAGGACGTCGGCAAGAGGTACCGATGTCAATGTTGTATTGCAAAAACTAAATTAATTTAAAATATAAAAATATTTATTTATAGATAAATAAATGCGATGGAAGTTTCATTTGGAACAGTTACTCGCAGTGAGCTGTTCCGAATGCCTCACTCGTGCACCAACACAAGTGAGCACTTCCCATATTATTAACATGAAGATCTCTGTGTTGCTCTCGTGAAGATCCGAGAGAGTGACTTCGTTCACCTTCGTACATTATTCCATTTCGGATATGCACTGTTATACTATAATCGGTATAATTTTATTTTCGCCACTTTTAAAAAACGATCGGTGTCAGCGTGTCCACGTGTCCATGCGCCATATTCGACTAAAAGCTATAACCCGTCGCCGAGCAGCAGCCCGTGGCACCTGTCGTTCTCGTTCGCGTTCTTCCTGCACGGCGAGAGCACGGTGTGCGCGTCGGTGGACGTGCGCCAGCACCCGCCCGTGCGCACG
>DVPR01001891.1:0-10210 GCA_018239345.1 Oxynetra stangelandi | reverse complement strand
GTCCACACCACACCCGCTAGTCTGGCGAGATCGTCTGCTTTGTTTTCCCATTCGTCAAGAGCTGACTGCAACTTTTGAACTCGTTTGTAGATGTCTTCTATCCGGTATTTTTGCTCGTGGACCGATGTGGATTGAAGGTTTGCCTGGGCGTATGATGATCAAAAACAAAGGTAATTATTTGTTACGCTTTGCTTTACATACATTTATAAAATGTGCGTAATAGATTTCAGTCTAACTCTATTATGTGATAAAAATGAATAATTTTATTCAGTTATTATTACTGAGAATCAGTTAAATGAAAATATCAGCCACCTTTTACCATTTGGTAACCGTTCCAACTATGTGGCCGACAATATAAAATCGGACAATTATTCAATAATTTGGGATAACTTACTGCATCTGATACGTCAGTAGCCCCCGCAGCAAAATCAACCAGCTTTACTTCTTTTATCCCTTTCAGAAGATGCCTGGCTTCCTTTAATGCTCGATGTGCATTCAGGTGCCTTTCTCCTTGTGCAAAGTCATCCAAATGTGCTACCTCTTTCCCAATATTTCTTCTTTGTTTCAAAATCTCTTCCAAGGCACTCATGCTCTCTAAGCTTAAGTACTGCGCCTCTTTCCCCCGTTTGTTAGCTTCCGTTTTTAAGACGTTCGCTTTCGTAAATAGTTCATGTTCAGCAGCTTCTAATCGTTCTATAGAATCCTCCAAGCTTCTAGAATGTTTTAGATTTTTCTTAGCGTATTCCAAACCAGCTCGGAGATTTGAAGTATTTTGTGAAAATTCGAGTAAAGCTGGGAAGGGTTGTGGTATTCTACTCAGTTCTGTTAAATCCGCTCGTGTATGCGAGTCCGACGTGAGGCTTTCGACTGAGTCCAGTAGCGTTTGTGTGCAGTTGTCGCAAGCTAGAAATACAAATTATAAAAACAATCATAACAAATTTAAATAAAGTATTGGCGCTCATAAGCAAATAAATTAAGAGCATAGAAGGGTTCGGTACTTTGTGAGGTCATTCCGACACTTACGTTTACATACATCCTGGTCCAGATAGTGCCTGGGCAGTGCGCAGCGGTCGCAAAGCGCGCCCGCCGCGTGGAGCCGGCAGCGGCACTGGCCCCGCGCGTCGCAGCGGGAGGACAGCGCGCCGCGCGCGTCGCAGGCGCACGCCGTGCAAGTTCCGTCCGACGCACGCCGATAGCCCGCTGCGCACTGCTCGCAAGCTTGCCCGGAGTAACCTGACATTGAAGTGTTGTGTCTACTGGTCACATTTGGCATTTATATGGTCTATTGGTCTATTTTTTAGTAGCTCTGACTACCGATCACACGATTGTGGGTTTGATTCCCTCAGTACAATGAATGTTTGTGTCATGTACCTTTGGGTACATAATTATGCATATAAACATGTATCTAGAAATTTATATACATATGTACTCGTATGTACTTTGTCAGGTCTAGTTACCCCTACTGCTCACCTTATAAAAAATGGAACAGCTAAAATGTTTAATGAAAATAGGTGAAAAAAGTAGCCTGAATCACCAAAACAAGATCTACATTTTGTCACATGCGCAACACAATAATTTCAGAAACCTTGAAATTTTACAGGTATAAATGTAGTAACTCAGCAAACAATGAAACACTTCCTTATTAAAACAAGAGCAAGTTAAATAACTACATTTTTAGTAAATCTAAGAGAATGTAATTCCAACGATTACAGCATGGCATATCCTAAAATGGACGAATACGCAAGCAGCTGCTTGTGAGAAAGTACATAGGTGTATAGGTATCTATCATATTTATACAACAGTGAATAGCTAACTTCTCACTTCTAACATATTAACTTCTCATTTATTCAATAAAAGAAAAAAATATGTTTTCTTATCGGTCACCGCGCTCAAAAAGTGTAATTGAATTAATATCAAAGAAAAAACATGAATTAATATCAAAGAAAAACTTGAACTAATATAAATAAAAATTTGCATAAATACTATAGTTGCATGAGTTTACCGCTACCGAGTTTACTTTATTGCAATAGCTTTACCGCAGCAGTCCCCGACTGCCAAACCTTTTAATTTTTTTTATTTATGTCCTTAACGAGTTATTAAGCTAAAGTCACATGCTCTATTTCAATTCAACACTGACGTATTCAGTGTTTTTTATAAAAATAAACGATTTTCTGAGTTACATAGCTTAGAATGTGTTACTCACCAGTTACACAATGGCAGAGCAGACGAGTCCCGGACAGCGAACAGGATGCCGCGTTGGACTGCGCCCGCGAGGGACAAGGGCAGGGCTGGCAACCGCCCGGGACGTCCGGCGAGCCGAAGTACCCATCTGCGCAGCGTTCGCACTGAGCTCCTCCCGTATTGTTGCGACAGTTCTATTTAGTACAAACATTTCTTATATTGAATGCTCTGGTATTATGAACTGAACGCTCCGGCGTATTAAATCTCGTGTTCATATCATAATCGTTATTAAAAAATCATATGAATACATGAAGATATCAGATTTAAATAAATACAAAGTTATGTTACCTAATTTAAAGCTTAAAAAGGGAAGATTCTTCAGTTACAACATTCACTACTTACTGTTGCAAATAGACATTAACGTACCTAATCTAACAAAAATACCCTTCAAATGGCGCTAGCATTCATTCAAGGAGCTGTGACTTACATATTAAAGCTCGGCGGATTTCTAAATGTACTAACCAGACAATGCCCAGTATCCTGGTCACACATATCAGCTCGATCATGGCACCTGCATGGCGTGGCAGCAGCGGCCAGCTGTATGACTATCGTGCCAGCGGTGTGCTGGAATCTCGGTGCGGTCGGGGGCAGCCAGAAGCCCGCGGCCGCTCGTTCGCACGAGCCCGACGCGTACTCCCGGGGACACATGCAGCGCTCGATGCCTGGTGCCGGAGCTCCCCTGGCTAATCCTGGCACGGCTGTCTCCAAAGATACGTGCAGTACTCTGGGAGAGTTAAGAATTGTTTATTATATTATTGCTTTGAGTAACATTGGTCAGCTAATTCCTCTAGCTTCACTCAGATAACCAGATATGGATCCCATTTAGCGTCGACAGTTCATGACTAAATACAGGATCGGTGATAGAAATCCATAAGTACTCACAACACGTGCAATGGTTCATCGCCTGCAGGCTCCCTGGTGGAAACTCTAATCTGAATTCTTTCTAGTGCTTGCAGTACATGCATCAGCAGTCCGCGTGATGCGATGGCACCACGACTTCGTACCTCCCATAACGACTCATGCAGAAATACTGCATGAGTGCCATTCACTGCTGGAACTCGCTGAAACAGAGAAGAAATAACAGTACAAGTCATTGGCGCCAAATTCTATTACAGCACGCTTTTGGAAAAGATTAATATTTAATTTGAAGTCATCATTAAACAATAAAGCACTTCAAAATTGCTACAGACATAAATGAACAAACCTCGTAATAATCCAGCACGATGCCGTTCGGTCCATACAGTCGAACTAGAGGAAATCTATTCAACAAGTCAGGGGGTAGAGGCTCTCCTCCTTCCTCTTCCACCTTGAACCTAAGCGCTCCCCCATATGATAGGAGGCGATCTCCCAAGAATAATTCTCCCAATTCCACGTATATCGGAACCGGAGGCCACGGTATGGAGATAGTAGCGTCTGGGGAGTGTGTGTGGACTGCGATCAGAGAATTTTGATCAACCTGTAATATATAAGATCAATGTTTGCTTACACTAAGAAATCGCTAGTATGTCGCAATAAACAAAGTACAGCAAGTCATATACTACATGGTAGTTTTACATATTTTAAAGCTTCTAATCGAAGGACTCACAGAGGTAACGCTATCGGTGCGTAGCAGGGTGAGATGGCGCGGCGCGGGGGCGTGCAGCGCGGCGCGCGTCACGGCGGCCTGCGTGCACTGCGCGCTGCGGCCAAAGCAGAAGCACGCGGTACAGCCCACGGGATTGTCCGCAGACAGACCAAACGTGCCTTCCAGGCACTGATCGCATTTGTCGCCGACTACGTTATCCTGGAAAGTCAAATTGTATGTACTCTTTACAGGTGTACATCATTAATAAATAAACATTTATTGAAGATCCAGAAATGTTTAGTACTTAAAGAATAATTGTGGCTAACGTGTGCCTTATTAGTTTACGTTGATTTTAGCATTTAATATTTTTTTAAATTACAAATACATAAATAAATTGTTGTAAATATTAAAATTATATGATATGATGTTCTTCTTGTTCTTATTGGCCTAGAGGAATAAAAAAAACTATAAGTAAAAATATCAGCGTGGCTCTATCAAACTGTTCCATTTAATGCCAATGCATATGGCCAATAGGGCCGAAAATAACACTTACTTTGCAAGGACATCGACCCTGCTCGTCGCACGGGCACACGCGACTGCTGCACTTAGTCCCCGCTCGGTTGCAATGGCACGGCTTGCACCGCGGCCCGAAGTGGCCCTCCGCGCACTGGTCGCATGACGGCCCCGCCCAGCCCGTACGGCATCTGCATGCGCCTGATACTGGATCACAGGCATCTGGAGTACAAACGCACCCAAATAACAGTTACAGACACATGAAGTTGTAGCTAAAGAAATAGATACTAGAAAAAATAATCAGAATATGCTCCTTTTTAAGGACCAAAACTCTTTACGCAATGTACCCGATATCGCAGCGACTCCACAGTCACACGGCCTACAGCCGGCAGCTCGGTTCCAGTATCCCTTCGCGCACTGTTCGCATCCAGGGCCCCGAGTGCGCGCCGGGCAAACACAGCGCCCATTTACCGTCGAACACACTTTCCCATCTATGCACGTTGGGCACGCTGCAATAGACACAATCGGAAATACACTACGCGATCGCGTATAATTCACATGTTTTTAACTAAGCAAAAAAAGTGAATACAGAAAAAATATTTAGATGAGTTTAGATTTTATATATAGACAATTATTTTTATACACACGGCAATACTAGCCAATATGGCAATTCTCGAGCAGATAGATAAATTGTAAAGGTCAGTATTACTCACGCAAACAGCCAGTCACGCTGAACCCGTAAAAGCCAGGTAGACACCGGTCGCACTTGGGCCCGCCGACGCCGGCCGCGCACGCGCACAGCCCGCTGGCCGGGTGGCACGCGGCCGCGCCCGCCCCGCACTCGCACCGGCGACAGCCACCGCGATCGAGGCCCCAGTAGCCTTCCTGCAACAAGACTACATTATAAGCATTACACGCCATTTACCAACATTAACTGTCCCGTTGGTGCTGTGGTTAGCGAATCTGAGCGCTGAAGGGAGGGTCGTTGGTTCGATCCCCATCCAGGACAAATATTTGTGTGATGAGCTGAAGTATTTGTTCTGTGTCTGGGTGTAAAAAAAATATCTATTTAACTTCATATTTTTTAAGTATGTATGCAGTTTATCAGCCGTCTGGTTATAACACAGGAACTGCTTAAGTAACTACCTTGGAATCAAATAGCCCCGTGTGGAAACGTCCCAAGATATTATTATCTTATATTATTATTTTTGGTACAATTTTTATTTAATTGACATTCAATAGAAATTAAATTAAAGGCACTCTACATATGTAATCCATTAAATCACTTAGATATACATATGTTGCATATGATATCATATTTTAACACACTTGTAAATAGCTAATAAAGTAAGTCCATTATTGTGCCGCTATTAAATTACGTTCCTATTACTATTCGCTCGTTCTGACCAACGTTTGTACTGAATCCATTATGTTGTTTCATGTTCTCGAGATAATTATATGAATTTATTCGTCAGATAACATTAAATTGCAATTACACGGTCGACAGAGAATGCCGCGAGCTACTTTATGTAATTCAATAACATTTTATCTAATGCGCTGTTCAACTTTGTAACTCTAACTTATGTACGTATTAGTTGCAGGTATAACATGACGAGGGTTGTCTCTGCTTCATCGTTACAATTCTATTTAACGTATTTGCAATATTTTCCTTGTATACCTATTGTTACAATATACAAATGTATCCCATAAATAATTAACTCAACTGTATTTCCATTTTTACAAGCCCGACAGTTCTAATTAGGTGTTTTACTTTTTAAAATCAAGCTCGATCCGGATTAAGTATACAAATATTTTCATAACACTATTACAATCTTAACAACAGCATCGTAAAATGACGGTTTAATGAATTCCAACATTCGAATTCGCTTTGACAATGTTACGGTGTCTTTGTCAGGACCGAATGTAGCATTTCGGTAAATGTGAATCAGGTTGAACGCGTCCTTCGCAGAAATGTCTGACTGACATTTCCCAAGCGATAAAATATGAAACAGGTGGAACAGGCCTGTGACAGGCATACTACGTGTAATGGTGGCTGCACACGCCGTTATCGACGACGTGCAACTGGAGGATACTCGAATCCAGCACGCGACAAATGATAAAGATCCACAACGCTTATATACGCAATAGTAGTAAATAGTTGAATGTATGAAATCTTGTATTGAGTAATATTCAAAACGAGGTTTTAAGAAGATGAGGTTATATTATTCGTTTCAAAGTGTATTTTCATTGGCAAGTCATAGTCCACGGTAGTGACAATGAGGCCCCGCTTGTCGAGTCCTTATGTCAATAATTGGTTCTGAAATGTCGTTTATTCTATTAAATGGCTTACCGCAGCCCTAATTTTTGCAAGTAGGTTACAGTGATTTATGCTGTGGCGTTAAAGTCGCCTCCGAATATACCTACATTTATTTCCAATAAATGAATTTATGTAAATGTGCATGCCGCGTGGTGTTCAGTGGTCAATGTAGACCATGGACATCTACATCTATATCTGACCTAAAACTGAACTGGACTTGTTAATTATTGACAAATGTCTTCGTGTATTGATCGACATAGTTTATTTTAGTTTTGAGGTAGCTATATTAGCAGATATAATATTTTTTATTACTTTATCTTTACTTTTTTTATTTGACTGAATTCTAAAAGAAAGCTTATTTCAATGGTTACCTCGCAGGTGTCGCAAGCGCGGCCCGTCACGTGGGGCTTGCACCGGCATTGCCCCGAGCGGATATCGCACACGGTGCTCTCCGACCCCGCGGATGAGCAGTTGCAACCTGGAACAAGAGAAAGTATTAATAAGTTATTAACAATAATTAGATAAAGAATAAATGAAAAATAAATAACCGTCACGCCAGGTCCCTAGCGTTGGAGGCAGAGAGCATGGACTGCCAAACATCTCTGTCCTTGCAAACCTGACGTGCTTCGTCTACATTCAGATAAAGGAAACACTTAAATCGCGTTATTCTACGGAATCCCCTCATTTTTTAAACTATAATTGTTATTGTGAAGAATCGCATGATGTCGACACAGTATTCTCTTTTTCATATGAAACAGGCAATATAAGAAGTATGAAATATTCCTTTATGTAACTTTAGTAGAGTCATTAATCTACTACTATGGTAGCAAAAAACTGCAATTTAACGAGCAATTTTTTTCAGTTCCATCGCTTCCACTAAATTCATTGTTCTCTTGCTCGCGGCTTCTAACTCTCTTTATGCAGCTTTAAATCAAAATGAGATATTAATTCATAAATAGTCACTTACGAAATCATAAATTTACTTATTGCTTTTATTTAATCCTATTAGATTACGACCCGTTTACATTTGTGGTTAAATACACATCACATTTTATGTTCTACATCTGTTTATTAATCCGTTTGTGTATCTCTTATAATGAAAAGCTTTTACGGGGCAAATTATCCGCAGATATTCACATCGCAATCCCTCCAATAACACGATACCGCTAATCGGTTTTGTTAGCGATCGCTCCCTATCGCCGATTCGACAATTAACGAGCTGATAATGCGCTTGTTAAGTGCCTCGATCGCTTCTAAAACTTGTCTCGGATAAGAGCGGCGTTGAGTTGGATCAGCGATACTCAACCTGAGAAGCTGAGCGTCAAATGACAACATACCACGTTTAGGTGTTTATTTCACTTGTGTCATCTTCAGTATATTATTATTATTATGTATTTAAATGAAGTATTTATATATTATTAATTATTTATAACAATTTCATTAGTAACAATTACGAAAGTAGTATGTATCTGTTACTGCCGAACAGCTGCATTGATCAAAATTCATAGTATAATAAGCGCGTGTGTTTAACAGAGTACATTGCATTCCTATTGAATCCTGACTTAAAAGTGCGAATAAAAGAGAAATCGTCAAAAATCAAACAGACATCAACCAACCGTCTCCGTTAAATATTTCCTTAATGTATGTTCTTCTTATGTTGTGGGTGATTTAGGAGTTTTTCAACAAAGGAAATGGATAATTTGTGTTAAAGAATATTTATACCAAGTTTTGGATTAAAAGGAATACGTTTTATCCATACCAACTTTCTCCACCCTAAGAGGGATGATCTTAGAGGGTTGAATATTTTACATTCACTTTTTATATCGTAAAGTATGTATGTGTATATAACAAGTTTTAAGTTCACATGATTGTGAACTTAAAACTTTTTACGACTTTAAACTACCTTTTACTGCTAAGGTTGACAATGTCGTTACACTAATAAGTTTAACATGGTGGACATAAGCCTTGTAATTGTTTATGTCGAGCAATTTGGTAAAGGCGTCGAGTCAGACAATAGTACGTATGAACATTGGCTAATTATGTTCATACGTACATAGTATATTTAAATACATTTGTCATAAGTAGTTATGGTACATTGAATCTCTTTATTTAAACGCAAAGAAGCTTGAGTATCACTCTTCGAGGTGATCACGTAGTTTCAAAAATATTATAAAATTAAATTTTTATTTATCGCAGTCAAATCATTCAAATTTCTAATATTTTTTACTCTTTAAAAGCTTTCAGTACATAATTAATGGTCTCAAACATTTACTCTATCCTATCTCAGTCCTCAGTGTTTGTTCTGTAGGAGTAGAGTAGCTGCTGTGTAAAAAAAATCTACTAATAATATGTTTAAGTCGCTACTAGGTACTTTGGAAGCCTTCGCGTTGCATACTGCAAGTAGTCAGGGTGAATAATAATTTTAAACCAAAGATTAGAACATTACTGCATTAAATATGCTTAAAACTACATAGTTATGATACGAGTATCCTAATAGAATTATGTTTTTATTCCATACTACAGTACTGACAGCTTGGGCTACTGTTATCCTTTTTTACGGAGAGCTAATTGATAGGTAGACCTGGCTACAGTTACGGTAGGATATCTAAGATAAGAGCGCCTTGCTTATCTGGCTTTACCACGTATAAGTAGTACCCAAATTCTCGCTTACTTTGCTGGCGCAGTACTGCAATGTTTCATTAGCGCAAGAGCTCTACCAAATTCCGGTTGAGGGCCTCTTAGGAAGCATGTAGATTTGACAAGGAAGCAACTGTCGCGCCATATAATACCTCCTCGCTAGTTTTCAGTGAATATTTTTTGCGTCCCAACATAATTGTTGACGGAATGCCGGTAAATGTGAGATGCGTAATTAATGAACCTGCTGGTCACGAGCGTCGCTCACTATTGCGTGGGCTTGTTGGAACATACATATTTTACCGTAGTACTTCAAAGCGGACTCTTATATAATGATAATAATAATAATATTTATCAATATATAATTCGCTATGCAAAATCGAACATATTAACTGCCGTATGTAGGAAGTCACAGAATTAATTCAATATTCACGTAATTAAAAGCGATTTATCTCGCAAGCGGTGTCCACCGGCGTCTATCATAACATTCCTACGCAACAGCGCTGACGGGCTTGCATCATGATGTATGGATTCGTATTTCTAGTTGAGAACCAATCAAATGATAAAGTAATGCGCAAAAAATGTAATCATTTTATGCAAAACTATCGTCTAGTTTTACATTTCGAACAAAAGTAGGACGTTAGTTAAATAAATGTCGACTAAAACAACCTTTAATTCAGTATTTTACATATTTAGTATATTTATTAGAACTTCCTGCGAATAATTCCAAGTACAAGTAGTTTTATAAACTGCATCGCGCACCTTCTGCTTTTTAATTGTAGAAAATCACAATAAAATATGAGATTGAAGAAAAACGTAACTTTTATATAGATTTTAAAATATTACATGAACTTTATAACTTGAAGGTAGTGCTTAAAAATGTATTTCGGCCACGGTCCCATTTGAAGTCGTGTGTATAGTTTTTATAGACAATATATATA
>DVPR01001890.1:0-10211 GCA_018239345.1 Oxynetra stangelandi | reverse complement strand
AGAGCACGGAGCGCCAAACATCTCTGTCCTTGCAAAACCTGACGTGCTTCGTCTACATTCATCAGTCTCTTCATACACAAACGCCGGTTTCGGAGGCTTTTGACTCCTCCATCTTCTAGAGCCCGACCTATTTGGAACTTAAAGGAAGTACAGCATATTTAATGGCTGCTGTACTTATTTTCGATACCGTTGTTGCAGTGTTTTAAAATGTTCGGTAGATGGCGACACTATGAAGTACGCTACATCTAAGTATGATCTTAATATTTATGTCAATTCAAATTTGAATTAAAAACTGGTATCTATTCTAGTCTTATAATATAACTTGTACTTAGTTAATTTTGGAGTTTCATTTTATATAGTTCCGCTTGAATATGACACTGCTATGCGATTTCTTACAGGCGTTTTGAATAATAAAGTCATTATTGGTGGATATTGGGTCCATCTTAGACTTAAATATGAGTTAGTAAGAAGTTGCTGAATTATTGTCGACCCTTTTAATCCTTCCACCGTGGACTCGAGCCTTTACCCAAGATTAAGAGTTAAGGCTATAGTCACGTATTATTTGTATGTATATCCTGTACATTCTGTTAAGAATTACTTCGGGTAAGTTATCTTTGTATGTATATTAAGACTTGGTATAGGAAACTTATATTTTTAATGGATATGTTTTTAAATACATATCTTGAAACACACCCATACAGGTTCAATTTAATGTAAACAAGACAGAGTCTACTCTGTAATAACCATTTGCCTTAAAATAATACATATACATGCAAAAACGTACTTCTTTATATACGCGTGTAAAAATTTCGTTAAGCCAAGGGAACGGCTACTTAACACGGGATTCTATTTACGACGATTAATTCTTCGGGATAGCAGTTAGACGCGAGCCTATATAGTATTAGTTGGCATTTGTCATATTCAAAGCCACTTTGCCACACCTGAGGTTTGCCATGATTAGCTCTGGTATATGTGGATCTTCGAGCTCAAAAACATTATTTTAAACAAAAATTGCTTTATGCTACAAATACGCGTTTGTTTCGTCGCTCATCGCACTTTTATTTGTCGAATGTTCAATGCGTCCAATAAGTACATAAAATAGAACTGCGGCTGTCAAAATATAGATTTATAACAAATAACAATTATCCATTTAACGCGAGAGCATCTGCGGCCACTAAGCATGTTTACGAGATCATTTATTACCTTACACTAATTTGTGGTTGCGTATAACAATTAACGTTGGGAACATTGATTTTTATGGTACAGATGAAATAGAGGAATGCGGGCCACTCGATGTTAACTAATGTTAATAAATATATTGGATACCTCACATGCGGTTTGATCACAATTCAGCCAGAACCTGTGCTTGGTGACAATCATAAGCACATAATGATTTTTAAGCTAAAAATAAAATCTATAACACCCGATACTGAAGTCAGAGTAACTAATTACTGGACCATCAGGTAAGTTCCACTCATCTAAGACGACTCATTACTAAGATGAAACTCTCCTTAACATGCGTCTGTCTCCACCATCCGGACAGGAATCTGGTATTTTAAGTACTGTTGAGTAAAAAGATGTTGTGCTTTTATTTAATTTCTGAACATTGGTATGTAATAATAATACAAGACCACGATTAGTGATCGTTTCGATAATTTTTTTGCATTCCTTACATATGTATTTATTTTATAAATAAACAGAATATTCTTTATGCAACAGAGAATGATAACTCAATTCCCATTCATCTGTTTCTAAACAGAAGAACTAGCTACAAACAAGAACTATATAGCTCCAAACATTACTAGGTATACCAAACACACACCTGAACAAATAAATACGTGTTTATATCTAGTTGTTTGACAACTGAAATATGATAAATATCATTATAATACAACCACAGTTTTGTCATATACCTTAGTTCCTACCACTGTTAAAGAAGAATTACTTATATAAAGTTATTATATGTCAACGTAAATATTAAATATATCTATTATATAATAAAGAAGTAAAGTACAGTAAGGTATTGCACTGAAAAGGATGGCCGGAAGTCGTTCTCACAACAATACGAAGCCGCTTGAGATATTACACGCCGTTTATTCGGTTGTGATGAATCATCTCATATATTATTAGTATAATACATTCAAAGAATAATGCCCCGCTAATGTTTGTTACCCAGAAGTTCCACTTCTATGAACATTTAACATTTTATTCCTCATAAAAATATAGCTTGTATTTATTATAAATAATTTCACAAGATTATTTTTTACAAGTGAGTAAGAGTAGTTTTTATAAATTTTGGTACTCACTGTGTAATTAATAACGGAATATAAACAAATATACATTAATATAGAGAATTCGAGTTTGACCCCTTATACTGATTGGTTGGTCAATAAATAAACATTACAATACATTGCAACAAAGTTTATTGTGATTCAAGTTCATGTACATATGTAATTACTGCTACTATTTAGATCAATGAACTATAAATGGCATAGTTCGTATCTAAAATACATTTAAAAGCCAAGTACCTAACCTTGAAGTTTTGTGAATGTATCAATGCGCTTGATTATTATCAAATTACGTTAAAGATAAAGTTGTTATACACATTAAAACACTTAAATTTTACAGGTTGCTTAAATTACTATAGTATTCACAGAAAATAATAGAAATTTCATTTTTATGTAAGGATCTGAAAGGTGGCACGATATGCGGACACGCTTATACAGGAGGTGTTTCGACGCACCATATCATCTATGCCATAAAAAACCGGAACTGCAAAACATGTAACCTCGTTGCTCAATGTACAATTATAAATTGTAACAGCTCCTCGTATGCGTGTCACGAAATAATTAATTCTTTAATTAATAGCCCAATACCATTTACTGATAAGTGAAATTAATAAAATTATTTACGAACTCGCCGAATTACTTAAAAGGACATCAGCTTCTGTGCGGCAGTATGAATATCACTTGTTGAATATTAATCACGAATATTAATTACGATTTACATGAATTTATTGAGCGGATGCTCTCTGAGACCGTGAACTTTAAGGCACTAAGGGTTACATATTGATTGCATAATCTTTGACATATTCTTTTACTTACAGTATTAATTTAGGTTTCAAGTGTGACTTTATCTCGAACCTTCGATTCTTTTATATTTACCTTTTCTCCGTGATTGCTGAAATTGGATGGTAGCTGAAGAAAACAAGCTTTAACAACTGAATTTTGCAAAATTTTAAGCCGTGGTAAGTATAATCCCCTTTCCTAATATGTTAGGGAACACATGTTGATTTATACACAGATAATTTGAGCTTTTATATTCACTGCCAAATTACAATTAATAAGGATAGGCGGATAGAGCAAAAAACAAAAAATATAAATCAGGCATTGCTTTGGTTATTTACGAGTATATTCATTTGATTCGAGCATTTGACGAAACCAATGTGTCTGTCAGTTGTTCGCTATGAGTTTACGCGTTTTAAGGCAAAAATGTGATATTCGTTACTTATTCCATTTGGTAATTTGATCTATGATGTCTACTGGGAGTCCAAAGCCAAGATAGGACATCAGACGCCCGGTGGTAATCCAAGATGAACGCGGAGACGACTACCGGTGTTCCATTATGTCTTTATCAATAGGGCTGTTACAAATGGTGTGTTATACGCTTATTAAACAAATAAGTCCACGCGTGTTGCAACGGTGAATTGGAAGCGAAAAAATATTTTATCATGTCAATTATGCTGCATATTCTTAAATACAATTACTAAATTAAATTCATTTAACACTTGACTAATAAAATGTATAACACTCAGAATACTGTTTAGATATGTTCCCTATTTGAGAAGCATTCGAATTAATTTTCTTTTGTTTGTATAAAATATTCAACAATTGTTTGAATTTAATTCAATAATTATAATTACAAATATTGACTACTTAAAACGTCTTCAGTCCCGGATGGCTGAAAATTGACGAGTAAATTTTTGTATCAGCCAAATTTTACTAATGAATTTTTTTTTTCGGAACGTTGGATAACGTATCCCCGAAAACCAATTCAGGAACGTCATAAGCAGGTCGTTATAATTAAAAATAGTTAATAAACTTCGAAAAAGACGACCTAGATGTAGTCATCAATCTCATTAACCCCAACTGGAGGATCATGGTCGATTAAAGTTCAGACAATTCCTATGAAGCAGGACATAAAAAGATCAAAGCCAGTTATAAAATATTAGAGTAATATAAGTATGAATGCAGTCATTTGGCCCAGCCCTATTTATTATACCTTAGGTTATTTAATGCGCTATATTCTTAGCAATTTATGTAATTAGAATGCCAGTCTGTAAGTTAGGTTTATTGGCTTACTGATTGATGTTTGTACTTAAACATGTGAAATTTTAGAGTAATTTACTTTTATTAGCTAAAAGGTTATGCAAAAATTATTAGGCTGTATTGTGATGCTGCTCGAGAACCAATTGTTGTTTAGCTTGTTTGCTATTAATGTATATTTTTTAAATATTGTTTTAATTTTATGCTTTCGTGCCGTCCTATGCTGTGGAAGCCATGCGATACATAGACAAACACAAGTGAGTATGTCTATGAGTTGTGAAGTGCGAGTGTATATGTGTGTGCCAATGTGTGTGTGTTTGTGAGTGCGCGTGTGTATGTGTGTGTTTTCTTCTTAATAGCAGCGCTCTGTACTACAGCGATAACTTCTACGGATTCATGATGATGTTGATGATAATGATGTTCCTGAAACCATACATAAAGTACGCATATCGTCCGCAGGCGCTGGGGTGTCATCGCGATATCTACCTTGTAGGTTATATAATTAATACGAACAATCACACAGCGTGGAAGCTGACCTCAAATAAATAATGTCGATATCTCAAAATTACAGTCCCATTTTTGCAAATAATACAAAATGGCTTGCACTCTTTGTTATAATATCGTTTTTGAAACTTGAAAATTCGACATGTGTTCCGTCGACAAAATTAAATGAAGAAACGTGTGCTACTAATTGTTCATCGGTGGTCGTCCACTCAGCTTGTCACTCGTAGAACTAGTCTAGCCGACTCATGGCAAAGCAAGGTGACTAGTGAAGGCAATTTATAAAAGTAGTATGGTGGTGGATAATAGTAGCTATGTTTTTTTATTTTCACACTTCTTTTTTCAAAATAATAAATTCCTCTGAAGTATTTCACTGATATATCAACGGATATCTGTGACTTCTTCATCTTCTAGGCTGTTCTCGTAAAGCTCTCGTCATAAAAAGAAGATCGTAAAACCTGCAGTATAGTTCGAAACCTTGCAATATGATATACCATAAGACATGAACTATGCAGATAGAATCGTTTATTATTGAATATTATTCAAATGTATCTGTTCGTTCAATTGTAAAGTGTGTACAACTACGGATCCCCAAATCTTTATCATTTTGGCCGTCTTGTCTTGTTAAATATATGGAAGCGTCATTCGGTATGATGAACGAGATTTTTGGAGCGAATAATTATCATTTACATTCGAATACAGCCACGCCTTAAGGCGGGCGACAGACGGCCGACTGTTCACAGGAGGATGGAAATTGAATTGGAAGCATGGAAATTGAATTGATAACTGCTAGCAAATTGATCAGGTTGTTAGTAAACCTGACTCCTGGGGTGGTGGGTTCGATTCCCAAACGGGACACATATTTGCTCAAAAGCATTTCGTCTGTGTCTGCGTGTAGAAAAATCTGTATAAGATTATTTATAAGCACTTATATAAGTATATACCGTTATTAAGCCGTCTCGTTAGGGGCTGATAGATTGTGGTAAGATAGCCGTATTTGGAAACATCCCTAGATATTCATAAATTTTATTTATTTATTAAAAATCTATTGATATTTAAACTGTATTTTTTATATTCATTTATTGCTGAATGCTTAATAGTTGTTGAGAATACGAACGTTGTTAATTGCACAAATAATTCGTTTCTACTTAATATAAATATTTCTGTAAATATGAAAATATTTCTGCTTTACAAATACATTAAAAACACAACACTCAAAATGCATATAGGACGAATCCTCTGGAAAATATTGCATCTGCTTGGTACGTTTGTATAAGAAAGCTATTGATGCTATGTGCAGTTTTTGTAAGGAATATTTTAAAGTGAACGAGGGAAGCGAGGAGTAAGGAGGCGCACATGACCCGTGCCGCCCGTGGATATATATGACAAACTCGAATAGGACTATAGAAATAGGACTGACAGCGTGAATTAGTATAAGCTATTGTAAGATTACCAGTCAGTTAGTATTAACTGGTAAATTCAATGGTAATGTTGGTAAAATAAGTCCATATTTTAGTATAAGTGCAGTTAATAATTTGAACCTATTCGTATCCTATTCGTGGTAGAACACATAGTTACCATGACGTTCTGAATTATCATCTCCACACGTACCACTAACACAGCTTGATAAAATGTTTATCAAATTCCAAAAGATGTCGCCTGTTAGCAATCACTCTAACATTTATTCATGGTATTGACAACGCTCATTGTGTGATAATTTTGACGCTCTTAATCTCAAAACGACGCGAAAATGGATCCTGAAGTATTTACGAGCTCTGGTTCCCGTTAACTCTCGGATATCGGAATATAAAGAGGTGGACTCTTCACTTCACTTCACTTTTGAATTAATAAGAAACCCGCGGGCGTAGAAAGCGATATTATAAATATATTATAAAACAGAAAAATCAGTACTTTCATATAAAACGATGAATGATTATATGTTTTTTGTACTGTGTTTCCCAAATTACTTAGATAGCATAGCATTATTAATGTTACTTCCACTCGAATACAATCCACATAAAAGTGTATAAACCGAAGAACTATGCAAGATGTGTGCATTTTTTATAATCATTTGAATAAAGACATATTTTATTCTTGAGATATTTAACGGAACCAACGTTGAGATTATGAAACTAAAATAAAACCTGCACACTTTGAAAGTACCATAATAAAGCGTTTTCTTTTTCTCCGAGTAGGTGTTAAGAACATTACGCATAATTATTTATATTGACAGCCGGATATATTTCGAAAATGACGCACATACACTTTGAGTCGAGAGCCGCTCGGAGCGCACTGCGCGCTTCATGTAATATTTCTTAATTTTTTTAGTATGGCAAATGACTCGATTGGTTATTATAACGATGTGATGCGCAAACATCGTGGATTAGGATTCGATTCCCGGATATCAGGATGATGTAATAGATTCTCGATTTCGGGGCTACATATTTATTTGTATTTGTTTTTTTTTCCATAAAACCTGAAAAGTTATGATGGCGAGTGATGACAAAAGATGTTATTTACAATTGTTATTTGACCATTGTTCTTGATCAAAACTGCACAAAGTTAATTCTTATTTCAAATATTTATAATCTGGATGATTCTTAGTACTCGTATAGAAGGCATCGGCATTAAATATTTTAAGGTTATCCTTTGTTGTTGTTCGGCACCAACACTTTATGTTCAGCACTTTATGGCCAGCTTAAAAGTAGTTCTAAATATTGTCAGCAAGAATCAGCGTAATTATCTAAATGGCCCACGTTTAAAATTGGTGTTATACAGGACATCAATTTGAAATTGGCACGACAGTTGACGGGTCAACTATATAAGTGTTCCATGTTGTATTGTCGTCAATTTTACCCACTCTCTATCTAATTTATGATCACCTTTTCCTGTCACTTCTCAACTGCCAATTTCTAAAGGAATAGGCAGTATATAAGCAGTGTATTTATTATAATGTGGCAGCAATACGTTTTGCTTAAAAAATCCTATTATGGCACATCATCAGCTGAAGAAATACAGGATATAAAGAAATATTTAATAAAAGGTATAAAAGGTAAATTGTATTGTAAAAGATAAAGTGTTGTTTCGATGTCGGTCGCGCGGCTGCGTGCCCGACATCCGCGAAAACGGATGCGCAAGCGAATATATCATTAAAAGGTCATTCGTGTCATTCCATATAAAAAAAATAAGTGTTCCGGTTTTATATGGAGCGGCGCGGACCCAATTGTTCTTACAAAATATCGTACGGCATACACGTTTTTCAGCATTGAAATAAGGTTATTATCTCATACGGAGTTCGCCTTAAGTGAATTTATTTGTCCATTCAATAATAAAGTAACCAAGTTTTTTTTCTTCTTTTCGAGATTTAAAATATTGAGCGCAGTTTTGTAAGTGTAGCGACGTAGATGTGCAGTGGACTGGATGGTTCATTTAATTGAAACCCTACTTCTGAGAATTTTAGGTATTCAAGGCTTTATGGTACTTCAGTGTGAATTGATGGAGGCATCATTTCATAGTTACATGTAGAAGATCAATGTCAATCATAAATCATCTATTTTAACATCTTAAAAGCAATATTTTTGAGTAAATTGACGAATTAAATTATTAAAATTATTAAGTTAGAAGTCAATATTAGTCAATATTCAGATGAATCCAACAAGGCACATGAGTGAAGTACATGGAAAATGTACATAAACCATGTCCTTATTCTTTATTATTAAGGGCATGTTCTTACAATTGTCGGAGACATGGTGCTTGATCTGTCACACTGCTATAGGGTTATGTTAAAATAAAACAAAAGAAGACACACAATTCTTGACATAACGAGCATAAAACAAATTTTAAAGAAACTTATTTTTCCATTGCGGTTGATATAGTATAATTATGACATAGTATATATTTGTCCCATCCACGAACTCTCATTCCGTGGCGGTTGCGCCATACTCGCGAGTCCTCTGCGCATCGGTCCGACGTATCGCGATCATATTTACGAGGGAGATGCGCGCGTAACAAACTGAACCGTTCCCAGCGATATCCGCTTTCGAACGTTCCAGTAATTTGCTGTTTTGTAAAATTTTGGAGAAAAGCTACTCCTCTTTCTTTACAGTTATGTTCGGTGTTGCCACTTGTGTTGTGAAGTATTTTGTACTGGTGTGTTCCAGTAAGAAGGGAAAATTCTACTAATTTAGGCGTTCGTATCCCAGGTGGATCCTACAGTTATAATAGAAATAGTAATAATATTTAGGCACGAATTTATTCACTGACATCTGATCAAAAACTAGACAGAGCATAGCTGTGCAACGAGACAACTGATAATTTATATGTATATATTTCTAAATAAACATACATTTATAGATAATTTACACCCATATACAGAACAAAGGGTCACCCGATTTAGCAGTTAGGGTCACTGGACAATCCAGTAAAATTTACACCTGAATGTAATAATGTCTTATTGAAATAACTGTTTATTTATTAATGATTTGGAAATGAACGTATTTTGATTTTTATTTATATATTATAACTTTCGTTTATTTTGACTTTTATTTTTCCGGTAATTTCCCTTTTATCTCTTAACTGTCTTATTATTCTTTCTCATATAAAAATAAGTGCCATATAATGATGCTAAGAGTAAATTTCACATTCATGAAGTGATTGTCATTGGAGTTAAAAAACTACACCAAATCCTAATACGCACCACATTTGTGTTACTATCGAAGTTAAAACGTGGAGCAGCTCGAGTGCTTACAACATAAGTATGACTTGCTAGTTGACTACTATAAAGTTAATGTTTTTATAGATGCATATATTTATGGACGCATAATGAAGGCGCTCAGTAGCCGCGACCGGCAAGAACGATTTGTTCAAATTAATCGTCGAAACGGTTACGAAATTGAGATCTTTATTAATGACCGACAAAAGAAAGATTAACGCACATCTCTTTTAATATGACATTGAAATATCGGACTAACCTGATCGCATTAAGTTACAAAATATATTTAAGCTCGGTTCACATGCAATGGATGTATTGTGGTGCATAATTAAAGGATTTAGCGTTAGGCATTTTTTCTTTTATTTATCACGAACATAACAAAAGCGGTATCGTATTATTAATGTCAATAAATAGGGCGGCTTATGAAATTTCAGTCTTTATTAAGCCAGTCTTAGTTTATTCACAGTAACAGATTCCAAAACGACTTTTTTTTTACAATTTGCGCATTCGATATTTGTGTATGAGCGATTTTAAGTTATAACTCTTTACATTAGTCAATATAGATTAAAATTAGTCAATGTGCTGACCACTTACTCTTTTCTCCCATGAACAACACAAGCGAATGAGTTCTACAACTTTACTACTTGCATCCAGAAAAGGGGTCGTTATCAGCA
>DVPR01001889.1:0-10212 GCA_018239345.1 Oxynetra stangelandi | reverse complement strand
GGAAGCTCTTGACTCCCCCATCAGCCAATACCTGACCTATTTGGTCGAGATAGGCGAGCCTTGGCCTCCCTCGACACAATAATAATTATGTACCAAATAAAAGTTTACTATATAAAATTTCTAAATAAATTGATAAAATCTTAATCTTAGATATATCTAAGTGTCGATGTGAATTTCTAATAAATAAATGTTTTTATTGTAAATATTTTTGATCTCTAGAGATAAAACAACATTGGAGTCTCAGATCACCAAGCTGAGGCTGAGCTTAGATCAGAAGGAAGGTGACGGGGATGGGCGCTACAAGAGAGGCTCGGATGCAGTGGAAAACCAGCTCAGGGAGGAGAGGAACAGTCTAGAAGCCGAAATACGTCGGCTTAAGGTAAACAGGTGTTGAGGAAGTATTCAATTAGATTGAAAATATATTCATTTGCAAGATAGGGTTTTCTCTCAATTTACTCATATGTTTGAAGAGTAATGGCATATGGTTAATATGAAATATAATAGCGCAAAAGCAAAAAGTTTAATTAGTAATAGTTAAGATGAAAACAAAAGTATAAAATAAATATTCTATATTTTATATTAAAGGTATAAAGGAAAAATTGTTTGGTACGTTTTCACGTTAAAGATTCAGTGATATTGTTTAGTTTCAGGTATTCTGCTAGTAAGGTATCCTAAGTACTAAGCTATCCTTGGAGTGTATCACATTAATTTTAGACCATCAGCTCGTCACTCGACCAAACTTTGATTATGTTCAAGTGCTAGCCGTATATAAAGCAGCTTTCAGCACTGTCCTTGTGATGAAAGCGGTTTACGCGATCAGGAGGACCTAGCCAAGGAGCGCAGCAAGGTCCGCGAGCTGGCCGGCGCGGGCGCCCGGCGCGCGCTGCACGAGCGCAGCTACACCGCGCACTGCGACGAGCTGCAGCACGACCTGGCCGCGCAGTACGACAACGTCGCTAAGCTGCAGGCACGTGACTTTAATCGCATGACGATGATCCAGTCTTCGTTCGGTTTCATTGAATCGGCTTATGCTTATAAAGGATCGAATAGTTCGGATAAATTGAATCAGCTTGTGCTAATAAAGGATCAAATTGTTCGGATGAATTGAATCAGCTTGTCCTACTGAGGGAGAAAATTGTTTGGATAAAATGAAACAGCTTGTGCTAATAAAGGATCAACTTGTTCGGTTGAATTGAATCAGCTTGTACTTATAAGAGACAGCTATAAAGTTCGTCTGAAATAAAGTATAACCATATACTTCAAAGACATAAGACATACGGATAATTTGATTGTTGTCTGATTTCAAGTTGCCGGTTGGAATCTGATTTTTTTACGGTTACCAGAGTTTAATAAACGAATTACTCTCTGATGGAAACAGTGTTGATAATGACATTTTTGTTCACCATACAGTTGGATTTGGAGAGACAACGTCGCGAAGAAAACGATTTGAAGCGAGAGCTCTCCATGAAGAATTCTGCTATCGAGGAGCTGAAAATGGAATTGAAGAATAAAACAGGTACAAAAGTGATCAAACTTTTATATATAAATATATCATTACGGGAAGAAACTTGATCTTATACAGTCATAAAATAAGTTCAGTAATGAAAATAACTTACACTAAGGTAGAAACATTTGATTACACATTTAAATCGGTATTAGGAAGCATTATTGAAAACGATCTATTCTGATGGATTTATAATTCATATTTACATTTTAGCTTCACTGCAAGCTGATCTCGCACAAGCACACGCGGAGAAAGCATCTTTGGAAGAAGAGTTGGCGAGCGCTCGACTGGCCATTGAACGCCATCAGCGACAAGCTAAGCACGAAACCAATCGGCTTAACTCTGAGGTAAATCTTCTTACTGCACAAGGAACGGATTTTGATAATTCCAATAATTTCAGTAATATTCCGAAGTACTTTCACCTTTCGTTGTTTTCATTTCTGGCCATAAAACCTAAACAAGTCCTGTCCAGATTTAAATTTGTCTGTCACTGTTTTAAAATTTAAACTGTATTTTTAATTGCTGTGAATTAAACTTGGTTAATAATTCTGTAATGCACTGCAAAGAGACGCGTTGAGAACTTGTAATAGTGTGTCAAAAGTTAAAATCCTAAAAAAGTATTAATTTGTTTTTTCAGATTCAATCACTTCGCCAGCGGTTGGATCGAGCTGATGCAGACCTGGTGCATTCGCGTCGTGAGAACCTACGTCTTTCAGAGCAGATTTCTAACTTGGAGAAGGAGGTGAGTTTCAATCTCTTCAATTTTCCTTGTTGTCTTTTAATAAATGTTTCAATACAATTAATAAATATTTACATAAACTTTCAATTATAAATTGTCTTATAGTCCGTAAGGAGAATTTATTAAATTGCATTGCCAATAATACAGTCATAATACATCGAATCCTTTTCCATGATATGACAGAGAAAATTATCACCAAATACTAAAAAGATAAGCATCATTTTTGTAATTCTTCAGATCAATATGAAGACTTTAACACCGATATCACCTCAGAAGAACAAGAAGGACAAAGAGCTTGCATCAATGCTCGACTCGATGGAGAATAAACACGGTAAGCAGCATCTGAATGTAGATTGTTACCCAGTAACATATACATTTACCTATCACACAAAGACAACTTCGAGCGTATCTATTGTGACGTTAACATTTGTTTCATTAATGGGTAAACTATTGATGTTTTGAAAGAAATTAACTAATTATTCCTTATCACTTGTAATTGCCTTCAAAACATTTATATTTTACCCCTTTCATTTATTGTGCTTGCATGTCGACTAACAGTGTTGTGAAAGGGCTTCATGATTCTTTCTTAACATTATCAATAGTTTATTCATCAGATTGTTTATAACACATTTTACAACAAACACTTGAACTAATTTTAATAGGAATTTAATGCAATATAATCGAGCAATCGTTACTAAACTTTTGGACCCTGCGCCTCTGTTAGAACAGTCAGTTCCAAGTTGACGTCCACGTTTGGTTCCGCAGCTAAAACGGTAGCCGGGTTGGAGGCCATGATACAATCACAAAACAGTCTGATGGAGAAACTCACCGGCGAATGTCGCTCGCTTACAGACAAGCTCGACGACGCAAACCGTAGGCACAAGTACGGACTACTTTCAACCTAATAGCATGAGCAGTTAGATTCATTTTCTATTGCACCTATCTAAAATCATAAACGCAAAAAGTTGTTATCATTGCCCATTGTTAGAATGCATTATCCTAAAGTCGTGCTGTGTTTTTATTGGTGGCAGGCAGAGCGCAGTGTCGCGGCCGTGCAGACGAACCAATCAGAACACAGCGCGACCGTTCAAGATCACCACCAGATTCGCATGTACCGAACCACCGCTCCTCGAGACACCGCTCCGGAAAAGAGTCCGATTCGTCGAATAATTACCCGCCAATAATCGTTGGCCCGTTGACGACTAATCAGGATCTCAATGATGTCCGCGGGGAGAAAATATACAATCTACCACTGATGATTCAACAGCCCTTTTTACGAGAGAAAAAGGAGCCAATTAAAGTTGACATCAGTGTAAAATTAGTACCCAAGCCCAGGAAGAAAGATAGAAGAAGACGTAAAGTTGAAATAGACGAAGTCGCTACGTCATCGGATGAAAATAAATATGTTAAGAACAGTATAAGCATGGAAGTTACGGATAGAAATGTTAACGTTGTTAAAGAGACTTCGGAGGTGTTTGATAAAAAAGAAAATGTAGACAATGATTTATCTACGAAAATACCAATAAATGGGCATATTGAAGAACACTCACCTAATATAAATTCGGGTCGTAGCAGTCAGAACAACATTAGGACTCCGGGTATTGAGGAAAAGGCAGAAGCATCAAACGGGGTAAGACCTTCAGCCACGAGCCTTCAAGAAAACGAAGAGCACTTGATGGAACATTTGCCATCAGATGCTAAAGAAAATGTAGAAATAACTATAGCAGAAAATAAAGAAATGGAAAGCGCAGCTAATATCCCTCCTGATATTGAACATGAAAACAATGACACGTATAAAGAATCTTGTAACGAACTCGTAGCTTTCGATAATGCTGAAGGAACGGGAAGTGTTGAACAAAACGAGCCCAGTGGTAAGCCCAACGAAAGTGAAACATGAAATGAAAAGAAAAAAATATTCTTAGTGTTAAATGTAGGGATAAGTAATGAATTAAATTGTTAAATTTAATTAAAGTGAAAATATTATGTAGGTGCAGTGTTGAATAGTAAAAAAATATGTTAGGTTATGTAAATCAAACGTCTTTTTGAAATTATATATACATAAATAAAATCGTTCTGTTAAATTTTATTATTATTTTTAAGTCATTTGAAAGTTATTGGATTTTTTATGGATAGTGAAAAATTGTCTAATGTTGATTTTATAGTTGTCGCACGTCCATCAATATGGAAAAAAAATACTAATGTTGATTTTATAGCTTATTATGTTGTGATTTATAAGAAAAACCAGTTAAAACTGGAGTACAAAAAGTATAAATAATTTGTTAAATTTAGCAGTTGTCGTTTAAGCATTATAATTTTATTTTCAATATTTAAAGTTTTGATAATGTAACCTCTTTTTTTATATACATTTAAAATTCAAGATAAATGAATTAATATATATGTACATTTAAAATTTAGGAGTCTTAAATTAAACCCTAAAAAAATTATAAAATTGTATTTCAATTGATGTTGATTCCATTTAATTAAGTACTTAACAAATATGTAACAATTATTATATAAAAAAATTTAACTGTTTATTTCATACGAAAATTTTACAGATTGTTTAAATTCAGAGATGGTGTATTGCGTTAATATTTGTTTTACAAATGTCATATTAAAACTTAATAACTTCTAAATGTTAAATTGTAATATGATTCTTTTCAAGAATGTTATATATCAATGGGTAATGAAAGCAATATAAAATGTACTAAAGTGTGTTTGAAATTTCGAAATTTTGAAATCCATAAAATTTCCCTAATTTATTAATGTAATAAGGAACATGTTTCAAATCGTTACAAAAATATAGTAAATGTATATAAAAAATGTGTTATTTATGCACAGACATGAATAGCGTGTAGCAAAATCGAAAGCAGATATCAGTTACATTAAACATTGTTAAAATCAAATTAACAAAAGCAAAAGCAAACCTGTTAAATTTTAACCATAACAATGTAGAACTCATGAAAAAAAAATTTAGACCTTTCCGAAAAATAAGAAATCAGAGCTCTAGCACAAATCGTCTAGTTATCATCACAATTCACTTCATAGTTGAACATTTCCTTTCAGAGTGGAAAAATCACAATTGCTTATAAGGAACGCTGAACTTATGAGAAAACTTCGTAACCTTTGGTGTTCTCATAAGAAATACTGCACCACCACCCTAGCACCATACAGGAGCTATACACCGCTCAGCGGCTATCCGACCAGCAGGTCATCCTATGATCTAGATCGCACTTACCTGACATCAACGCCCATACTTAGATACACGAATAGAAATAGATTTAGGAATTCATCGGACGAACTTGACAAACTCGACGGAGATGAGTTAGATTTGATGAGGAACATGAGCGGCTTGTCTCTCAATAAGCTTGGTGATTCTGATGATGATCACGAGAAGGTAAGAAAATGAGTGGACGGACATGTCGTTCTTGAATTCGATAGCAAGCTTGTGTTTGACATTACATCACATTTGGTTGTAGAGTTAGTTATACAAACGAACAAAGCACCCGCCAGTTCATGAATTGCATGATGTTATATGTAAATCTAACTCTCGTATATTAAAATTCATTGTATTTAGATGTAGTACATACCTTAGTAATTACGCTACTGCTGAGATAAAAGATTTAAAATAAACTATTACAAACACAAAAAATACGAATAATACTATATGATTATGTTTAAGAAATATACCTACACAACTCTGTCATTTCCAATGATATACGAAATTACAGGTATGTCGATAATTTTGCACGATTTTTTTTTGCATGTGTATGTGTGTGTTTGTCACGTGTGTTGTGTGCAGGGAAGAACTGGCCACTCTGCAGCGTCAAGTAGAGGACCTGGGACGATCGCTGCAGCCGACGTACGCACCAGTTAGCACTTATCAAGGTATGAAGTGTCAGCTGGAAGTAGCTATTGAATCTGACAGTTAATAACTGCCATTCCAATTTTCAGTCGAAAAAATCGCCAGTCACGAGCTTAAGTTAAAGGGCTTGAAAGCTTATCCTTAAAGAAAAAAAACTTGATGTATGTATATATAAAAGTATGAACGTCTATTTATGTCAACACGTTGGACCAGCAGCGACCAAGAGCGTCAATATTAAACTGATAAGATATGAATTGGTAGATGGACCTAATTTCATTGGACAAGTACTTGGTGCTTTTTAAGAATCAATGGCGCCAAGTCTGGACAATCTCTAGTAAATGGAATTTGACTGTTGGAAAAATATTTGGTTGACATCTTATCCGGTACCGATTGGATAGTATTTAATGTTCATCACATGGGCAATATTGCCAATTATCCTCGTAATATTTTTATTTGTTTCTAGATTCGTTCAAAATTACAGAACAGCGATATTTTTTTACCTATATTTTATAATTGTCTATATTCAAGGACACTTTTAGCCAGGAATGATCCAATATCTGTTTCATTTTGATTTCTATTAAAATAGACAATATGTTCCAGTGTACTTGGATACTTGAATCATAAATAAAGCAATATTGAGCAACATCTAATGATGAAATCGACTGTTATGATTTTTTCACATCATGTTTTAAACAGCTTAAATCTTTCAGCACCTACCACGCACCAGACCACTGCCAGCAGAAATATACCACATTCCTCACCCAATACCAGACGAGAGCATTCCAGAACTGAGTCCCCCGGAGACCCCACATCTGGACAGCAGGTCTATGACATCAGACGAGACAGCGTCAACCACAAAACACCTAGAAGCCTAAGCAGGGAGAACTCTGAAAATGTTAACGAAAATGAATATCAATCACCACCAAGAACTTTAATTAAGCAAAACTCACAGCACCTTCAAGAAGTAGAATTTGAAGCAACATCATCTCAACCAGAAGAACAAATAGATTACTCTGCTGCAGAAGAACAAATAGAAGTTTCCGACATTCAATACGATCCACGAGACAATGCTGATATAACAGAAAACGCAACTATAAGTAATGTAGAAGAACACGTTGTACACACAGAAAATGTAGATAGCAACGTTGATTATAAAGAAGAAATCCATCAGGAAGATGAAAATAGATCAAGGGCAGTTGAACCAGAACCGAATCAGCCGTACCCTGAAGATTATCAGAATTACGAGCAACCTTATGAACAGACACAACCCATGGACACTGACTATCATAATCAGGGATACGAACAAAATTTCGAACAACAGCAGTACACTGAAGGGCAGTATGAAAATTATGAACAATTTCCACAACAGTTCACCGACCCGAATGCTCAATATGAGGGACAATATGAGAACTATCAAGCTGATGGTAATTATCATGATGAACAGAATTACGATAACACACAGTACGATCAGCAGTATAATCCGGAATATACAGAATCCGCTCCTGCCGAAGTCCAGCCGAGTACAGACAGTGTGAGGACTACGGATAACAAAAATAAATCACCAAACGAGAAAGTAGCTAGTCAAAGTTAGCGTATTTCAATGTGTTGATTGTTGATGTGCAATATCTGTTATAATTTTTTAGCTTTTATTTAGTTATACAATGTATTTAATTCGTGCGAAATATTTTTTAAAGATTTTAAGCTTCATGTTACGTTACCGTTAAAATACTATTTGATCTAAAAGCGAATCAGTACACAATAAGTGTTAGTTGGATCATAAGTTATACAGTATAGAGGTAAAATATTCCAGTATTGTATGGCTCAAGACCGCGGTTTCAATAGCCACAGTAATTCCTAGTTTGTACGAATTGGCGCATAAAATCCACTATAAATAGATGAATTAATCGCGCTCCCAGCGACCTCTAACACTATGTCTGAAATATACCTATATCCTCATTAGAAGTCCTGCGCGTACTTCCAATTAAAAAAGCTACTTTATATCTTGTATTTTGAAAATGAAATCGGACTACAAATGAAATACACCACCGTTTTCCACTTCGTAATAATAGATAATAATATTTGAAAATTCTCAAATAATGTTTTTGCTCAGTAAAGTATCTTACATATTATTTATAGATGATAATCAGTGTTTTATTTTTACCATCAAATCGCCGATGTCCTTAGCACTTATATAACTTAAGTTGAGAACATTTTAAGACGACGTAAAAGGTTTCAGTCATTAATCAACCAGAAACTTCTAGATGCTCGGTTTCTCACGTAGTTTAGTTTAAAGATTTTCATGGCTGCTTAAATATCAATATATTTCTAATAATTGGCAGTTCGACATCCTCTTGGCGAGATAACATATTTAAGTGACAATCGTTATCATCATTAACTCATTTATCATTCGATTGGCGGTATGGAATCTCCTCGGATGAAAAGGGTAAGGTCATAATTTCCCACACTAGCTAGATACAGATTGGAAAACTTTATACGTTTTAGAGAATATTATGAATAACTCTAAGATGTGTAGATTTCCTCATGCAGATTTCCTACACCGTTACAGAAAGTGATAAGTTAATCTTAAAACGTACACAATTTTGTAAAGAAAGATGTTTGCGCCAAAATGTGAACTGCTTAGTGAAAAGCTGAATTCTAAACCACTAGATAAATTTTTAAACCATAACATAGGCAAACACAGGTGAAAATTACTTATTCTACCGGAATATGGAAAATATAAAAGCTACGATGACTATAAGGCAGGCAGTCTGCTAAGCATTTTAAAATCATTTGAGGTTAGTAAAAAATCTATCCAAAACTTTAGTATAAAATATTTAATAAAGTGTTAAATTTATCTGTTAAATTCGCTTCTTGCTCTACAGTAACAAATTAGTTTATTATATTTAGGTTTATTATAACAAATTATAATTAAAATAATGTGATTTTCTGATGTATAAAAGTTAAATACAATAACAAAAGCTTTAAATTATATATCTGCTTATATTGTAATTGTACCAGTTAGAAATTGTTATTTTTACAAATGTTTAAAGTAAGACTAACTACAGTTGTCATACAATTTCATTTAAAAAAATGTTTTAAAAATATTAACCGGCTGTATAACATTGGTTATCTTTATTCAAATTATCAATACCATAACATATCTTACAAACGTCAAATATGTCAATGTTGTTTACTGTCAGTCAAGCTATTTGAGCGAGTTGTTCTGTATACAAATATATTCTATATTATTTGTAAAAAGGTTTTTTTACGCTATCATTACACTTTATTTCAATTGGAACAAATTAGAATCTATAAAATGGTATGTGAAAAGTGTGAGAAGAAACTTGGTCGTGTCATAACACCGGATCCGTGGAAAATTGGCGCCAGAAACACCGTCGAGTCCGGCGGGAGAAAAGTAGGTGAAAATAAAGCGCTCACAGCGAAAAAAGGCAGATTTAATCCTTACACATCGAAATTTCAAGAGTGCAGGTACGTTAAAATGAAAAGTTCATTATATTATTTATTGAAATATTGAATTGAGACGTGTGTTGAAAAGTAAAACGATAAGTGTTCTTGAAGGTGACGCTTTAATTGGAATAGCAATGTACACCGTATCTGATACTGAAACTTTGGTTACATGCAATGTGATCTAACTCACAATAACATTATTACTTGGGAGTTCCAAGTGCATTGGTATGTGGGATCTCTTTATATATATCACAACTTACACAGTAGTATAACTTAAATACATCTGGTTTTGAAGGCAAAGCTACTATGTTTTTTTCTAAAATGTGCCTTAAATAAGTTGGATAATGCATTAGTTGGATGAAGTTTAAAATCAAATCAATTTGTCATATTTTCTATCACCACAGATTGTCTTCACTTGCCGAAAGCATCTGTTTGCCTTTTGCCAATCATCATGCCACCGAGCCTCTGGTACTCCGAAGTAGGTTAATTCTAAAGTACTACTTTGTATGTCTTTTTCTTTTAATTCACAGAATATGCAAAACCAAAGTCCATCAAGTCGGATCTCACTACTGCCAAGCGTGTGCATACAAGAAAGGCATCTGCGCCATGTGCGGCAAGAAAATATTGGATACATCTAAC
>DVPR01001888.1:0-10212 GCA_018239345.1 Oxynetra stangelandi | reverse complement strand
AGAGATGTTTGGCACTCCGTGCTCTCTGCTTACCCCGCTAGGGACCTGGCGTGACGGTTATTTATTTATTTATTTTTATTTTTATTTTATATTCTGTATACAGCAGCTTAATGCACTTATGTAATTTACATTTATTTAATACGATTAGAAATTGAATACTCAAATTTATATTTAGGCCACTTTAAAAGTAATAGTAATAGTAAGTAGTTTCGATTATAATCATTAACGGTATTCAATAAAGGATTAAAATCTATCAAATTTTAATTAGTTCTTAGGTTTTTGAGATTTTTATTCATAGACAATACCATTTAAAAACAAGTAAATACATACCTAAAATGAAAAGCCCACCATAATTTACAAGCTGCCCTCCCCTGTAAGGGCCCTTTTGCCCATTACAAAGATTACCGGAAAAACTTAAATTAAATATCCAATCCTAAAAGTCTAGTCCATTAACTATGACAAAACGGACGAATGAACAGTTAAAGAAGGAATAAATTCAGTTGAGCTATAAATTAACCGTCGGCGAGGGCGCGGCTCGCAATCTGCATTAGCCGAGACGCACTTCTTCCGGCGATTAAATGAAATTTCACGGTCGCCGCCCACAGCTATTGGCCGGACAAAGCGAGCCGATATTTAAATTTAATGTTCCGCCTTATAAGCTTTTACACAATTACCTAACAAACAATTCACTTGTGTAGTTGTTACAAATATTAATTATCACAACCTTTCGTCGTCTACTAGTTGAACACCCTCGTAAAATGAAGAGGTTTAAAGGCCAACGCATGCCACGGTGTTCTGTGGGTGGGCAGACTTGACAAGTCTTTGTCTATGTTATGGAGAAATGAAAGTCTGACAGGTTTCCTTATGAACCTTATGATCTTCGCCTAATGATGTTTATTAGTGATAACTAATAATTGTTGACTGCAATAGTAAAAAATCTGTCAATGTCCATTATATGATAAGAAGGATTTTGATTGTAATATTTATGTATAACTAATTAACTGTTTTTCACAGCTTTAATTGAACATATTTTTTTTATTAGCTACTTATATTTTCGCAGAATTTCAACTGTGGATGAGTTTCGAATTGTGTGGCACAAAAATCTGTTTTCATTGTCACATATTATACTCAGTTCAATCTGTCAAAAGATTTTTGATTCATACAAATTGCACCACCTTATTGCATCCCTATAGTTTATGATATTGAAACATAGTGTATTTTACTATCGATTGGTTGCGTCAAGAAATTAGTAAACAGTTCAATAAAAAAATGGCATATATGGAATAATATCATGTATAAATATTTATAGAAATGTTGAACTTTAATATTTACGTACTTATTTGATTGGTTCTTACTCAAAGAACTAATAAACAGAACAGAAGCCAAACTTATGTCAAGTAATTCCAGCCAGTCGTATATTAAACATATCCAATCTTAGAACTGAAGTTAAAATCTTAAAATTACAAATTGAACTCTATTTGTATATTCGACAATGCACGACTAGCTCAGCAATCGAATAAATTTTTATGCAGTGCACATCTTATGTATTCATTAAGGTCATTGATCATATCATTCTCTGTTACACGTGCAGCCAAATATAGCTATTTATTTTCATTCTCTGTTACAAATTATCTTAAGTGCGTTAAACGATCACGTATGAACATAATAAAACGATAGCACTATTTTAAAACAGTTGACGAGAAAAAGTATTTACCTTTTCTGCTAACCTGACAATAACAAACGGATTTGGGAACATTAATGACATAAACTAATTACGAATAAAAAACAATTACAGACGCTATAAAAGGAGTCTGAAGTAACGAACTATCATTTACATCTACATAACAGATACTCACAGCGACCTCGTTCAGAACGAATAAATACTAATTCGCAGTTATTGCATCCAGTTCGACGAAATTTGACATACATAATTTATCTTCAACTATAATTCATATAGAAATATAGATACATCCAAATTAATATATTCCTTAAAGGACATAAAAAGAAGAGAATAACTAGTCATTTGTTAATTATCAAACGAAGTTCATTCACATTTTTATTTTAAAGACAAACGTGACATTCGGAGTAAGATACTTGTTAATACTCATAAAACGTCATCTATTGTTGTAAGTACATACACCGTACATTGTGACAAGTACCATACATGTATGTAGGTGTATGTATATAGCCCACGGACGTACATACGTGTCAGTTACGTACATCCCAAAAAGGAAGTATTGGACCTGCTCTTTTGCACTAATCGAGAGCTATTTCTCCCACGTTATTAAGGGAAAATGGGAATGTTCGCAGGCCGTTGCGTTCTCACAACGAGTTTCTTATAGACGGTATTGAATTTTTAAACAAATTTTTCGACCCGTCGACCCGGGAACCCGCTTTATGTTATAGGATTAGAACGTTATTACACCATTAAACCGTTCATGAATACTTCGAAGCTCCATAGTTCTGAGAATGATAACTAATTTTATATAACCAACGAACAGAAAAATTGTAGGCACAAAAACATAATTACAGGTAATATTCATGCAAAAATAACGTATGACAAATAAAAAAAGGAGGAAATATACACAGAATTTAAAATAATTGAATAAAATTATTGTTAAATTCAAAAGTATATTTAGGTTTTGGAGTGCTATTTTAACAGATGTTACATATATATACCCTACATAAGAACCCAAAAGAGGGAAGATAATACCAATAATAATCAATGATTAGTATCAAAGAGGAAAATAGAACGGAACAGACGGTAACAGTCCTAATAAAATACGATACCGTCCTTTAAATTAAGCTGATGCCAAAACTTCGTAGCGTAAGTGATAATTTAAAAACAGAATGAGATACGAAGATATTTCCCCAGGGTGGAGTTAATGTTCCGTTGGTGGCGTTAGTCCATTGGACCGGATCTCTGGGAATTAAGGCAGGAAAAAAGTCAATAAATCCAAGGAGCTGGAGCGCTACATAAAGTGGAAAGTCTCGCGAGCTCCTGCAATAATGTCAAACTACGAGTAGCACCCTGTAATGTTAATAGGCAGAGATATTCTTAATCCAATTTTTGCTCCTATTGTATTACTATAAATATTACTTTGCATATTATAATTATTTTATCTTTTCATCTATTATGATGTTTTATTATGAACTTCATTTGACTATACACTACGGTAATTTAAAAAAAAACCTACCGATACAAACTGTAAAACCGATGTAGCTTTAAAATTAAAAACAAAAAGTGACTAAATTTTTAATACTACAGTTAAAATTCAATTAGTATAAATTAATAGCCCCGTCGTAATTAGAATAAGAGATTAAACCATATTTTACTTAAAGTGAAAGGTAGCCAGATATAAATCAAGATAGTGACAGTATTAGAATATTTTTTTTTACAAGAGATTCTAAGTAATTAATCTTAAGATGATATGGCGACTACACAATGATTCAAGAAAATGTAATCGTTACGAACAAAATTCTCAACGCTCTCGCATACTGTCGCCATCGACCCTTAGATAAACGTTGCAGTTAATAGGACCCCTTTTTAAGGATTTAACCAACATTATTTCCAACATTATTTTCATGAATGTTGCCAGTTAAGTTAGTTTTTAAGGCAAGAATAATAACTGGATCTTTCAGAGAATGAGTATTATTATCTTTTTATTATAATCCATTTTTATTTTGAAATTGGGATTAGTAAATTCCGTAAATGATTTAATGAACGCTAGTTATTCTCATAAATATATTGAAGTTTTATAAGTGTGTAGGTGTAATTTATTTTACAGATTTCTCGTAAAAATTACTTATCGTAATAATTTCTTAAAGAACATGAAAATATGTATGTTGTTTTTTATCATATATTTTTATCATAATTAAATCTATTCCTTATATCCTTTGATGAAGAGAGATTTAAGATTTCAATAATCTAGGATTAGGAGCAACCATTATTAACTACTTCATATTCTTCCCTTACATCCTGTACCTACACATATTTCACGTTTAATATTATTCTTCATGATTAATTTTAAAAGTTATAATATCTTTATTTAACGTGATTGTTAATTTGATTATTATATTTCTTTACGAAGTATTACCTTTTGTTCCTATGTCACCGAACTCCTCTTAAACGGCTGATCCAATTTTGACTTTTCCTGCATGTTTGAGTAAGTCCCTAAATGGCTTAGATTCACTACTAGACCAGGTGGTGCTGCTGTCGGTGTGTCATTGATTTCCTTCTGTGCAGCAGGCTCGATTTTAATACGGCTGGATCGATTTCGATTTATTCAGTTTATGTTTCAATGAATCTCTAGATGGCTTATATTCACAACTGGATCCAGTAGCTGGCGCTGCTTCTCCGGCAGGACGACCTCTACCGCGCCCGGTAGTATTATTATAAAAAATTTAATGAGTTTTTGTATAACTTCATTAACATTTGCAGCTCTGTATAAACAGACACAGAAGACTCTCGTTACAATAATAATAGAATTAGCTACATAAAAGTCCTCTATTACAGTAATAAGGGAACACAATTACGGCGTGAAAAAGTAAAATGACCGCAGATCCACGTTTAGTTCGCATTCGGAACGCACTCACCCGTTTCACTACCTACTAGAAGTTGGTCAACTAATCCAAGTTTTCCTTTACGAGCTAATGAGACGAGTTTGATTCGAATTCTCCTGGCCCCAAGTAATGGCCACCCGCTTTGAATGGTATTTCCTAACTACGTTCTTGTTATTTACATAATACAGCTGAAGTTTTGCAAGGTACAAAGTAACTAAAGTTTCTGTAACAGCTGTCTGCTAATTAATTACTCCTTAATCACAAAATCTCTTGTTATCATCAATAATAATATCGTCAATATATCCCAAAAATTACTTTTAAACATTGTTCTTCTTATGAGGTTAATAATTTGATCTAGGTCGTCAGCTAAATAATAAGGATATGATTTTTTTTATGAGTAAAACAAGTGACAAGAGTTTAGCTATCAGTTGCGTTTCGTATTTGGACTATATAAAACAATACCTAATATACAGAAGTAGGGAAGAATATAAATATTTTATGCTCTATTCTCAATACAAAAAGTATTACATCAATGTATAACTGTAAACATTTGTTACTTCACTATTATAATAAGGACTTTATACTTATAAACATCAGATAACAAATCAACAAACAATATGCAACAGTTCAATGTTTTCTTTAATTCGTTGATAAAACAGATTCACTGCTTATTGGGCTGCGCGTAGACAAACAGAGCGTCTGGCCTTCGTAATGGAAATTACATACCCCGAGGTCGGAAATCAAATTGACAGAAGAGGTTAAACAAACGACGCGGCCAGGGAGTCGAGACCGTAGCCCGTGGAATATTAATCGGTGGGTAAATGCGCTTTTATTTGTTTTACCCCTCTAGCGGCGGCCGTCACACGTTAGGTCAACGGATCACGCTAACACTCGGAAGTGAACTGATTAATGACGAGCATGCTACGGATCCTTTAATCAAACTGTACCTTTTTAATCTCCTCTACCTCCACTGTAGTATCATGTACGTTTTCAATGTATTCAATTTGATGTTTGTATTAATACTCGGAAATTTTTACTAAAAGTGCTCAATAGTTTTAATACTATTATTAAAGTCACTATTAAACTTAAAACATGCTCAATCAGCGATTTGTGATAAAACTGAAAGTGTGAGTTATATATTTATAATCCCATTAGACACGTCGTTGTTTGAAGACCAATTACTTTAGTACATGGCTAAAATGCCGAGTTTAGCAAACGTTTGTATCAATTGTCAGTTTAGTTATATTTATGCCAATATGAGAACTTAGGTTGTTATATGAAAAGTGTAGCAAACTAGCAGGCAGCTGTTAGAAGTTGGCGCAGCCGATCTTGGATAACTCAACCAACATAGTGTCATTATGCAATAAGACTATTAACGTCAGTAATTAGTGTTTATTAGTAACATAGCGGCCGGATTTGGACAAGTTAATAAATATTGTTCCACTTAGTAAACATTGTTTCATTTAGTAAATATTATTCTATTCAGTAGACATTAACCGAGTTAGTATACGTCAGTATGGGTGCAGTTAGCATATATAACATTCAAAGCTAGTCACAAACGCGTTGTTGCTTTTAAGGATTGAGATGGTCACCCTAATATACATATATTTGTGCAAACAGCACCCATGCCCTTCAAACCGAAACACAAATTGCTTGAATAACAATTGTTTCACGGCAGAAATTAATGTAGCAGTGGTACTGTCCCGAATGAAGCATAATACGTAACGTACCTACAAGCTTATTACCGTTTTGAAAAAGAAACAGACGCTGAACATAGTTCACATTATCAAAAGTTTTACATTATACCGCTATGGACTTAATAACATGATTACGAATGCAATTTTCTGTGTAACTTTCGAAAAGATACACAAATCCGTTTAAATGAAATACGATCTCACATTTCCTTATCCACACATTCACACACATTTTAACATTTCCTTTAAACCTAATGTACGATAGCCTTGCATTTTTTCTTTTATGCATCGGAACAAATACATAGGTTTTATTTACAGCTTTACTATCCAGGCCACTCGTATGTACATATTTGCACTTCGAATGTTATACATATTTACAAAAATAAAAGTAAATATCTTCATGTTTCGCGAAAAATACCCTTAGTATATATTTTTTGTAAGTAGAAAATTTTATACTTCCAATGTTATATGCAAATAAGATCGACATATACATAAGTTTTTATTTTTTTATCGCCAACGGTTTTGGCGGGAAATATCCATCATAATTTTTTTGTGATACGTGGAAGCTTACATTACTTGCACGCTGAAAACGGAATTAACGCAAAACCATTCCATAACGATTGTTTACGGTTATAGGTTATAGGTTTATTGCATTACTCACCATCAAAATGCTTTTGAAATTAGTAAATTTCGTTAGTTAAATTACCGCCACTTTTAAGTACATGAGGCGTTGGTATGAGAGTAATCCATGACTATGGCGTCGTTGAGAAAAAATGACGATTTTTTACCTGTGACAAAATCCGAGAATATCTAAAGAATAGTATGAGCCTAATTTAAAAGATTCTACATTGAAAAGTCAGCAGTTTGCTACTGCTTTATACTGCTCGTGAAGTCACAGCATAGCGAACGCGTGTTAATTGATACCAATGATGCTAAAATTTGACCAGGACAGTTCAAATGTTGTTTATCATAACGGGAGATGCAACTAGGATAAGAAAGAAAAGGAAAAAGTTATGACACCTATGATGGGTTAATTAAAATTTACGTCGAACTAAAACAAATGCAGTATTATAATAATGTTCCACTTTAGGAACAATGTATTTGTCTACCCACAGTTTTTCTTCCCTCAGTCAAAAACAACCCAGAAGGCACATCCTTTTGCATCACCATAAAGCTTATCCTCACACCACGATGCAAGTAAGGTATATTGGCGATCTAAATAGGTGGATCTCGCAACTCAACACGCTCAGTCCGAAGCTAGTCCCAAAGGAATTCTATAAATTTGCCCAACTAGACGCAGTGTTGGCAATTCAACCGACGCTTTGCAAAATCGGATGCGTGACCGACAACATGAAAATTGTGCAGATGCAAACGTCATGACATATCTTTTTAAAACATATCTTAAAAACAATAATAATATGTCGGGACATCCTCACACACATCTATCTGATCTCCAATTGAGCACTTGGGCAGTATCTATGTTACGACAATATCGATCAATCGACAATATTTTTGTTATAAATAATTGTATATACTGCATAAACAAATGTTTCAGTTTCTGCTTGATACATTTATGTTCTTTACACGTACATTTTACATTGTAATATAGATACAATAATACCAAGAAAACGTAATGAAACCAAGAATAATATACAAAACATTCTGTTCGAACTTTATTGCATTTATCGGCGAGAATTCTGTCGAAAATCAGAGGAAGGTTATTATTATGCAAATGTAAATGCAGATGCAACACGTAATTGTACTTTTTCGATTTTTCATAGTTTGTTCAGATTTTAGAGGCACTGCAACCGCACGTACCGTCAGTGACACAAAATAACGCTTCGTGCCTTTCATTTCTATTCCAACAGCACGAGGGAAAATGGGGAAATTGCGCTTGTTATTGACTAAACGAAATCGAACGATTTCAAACTTATATCATCGTGAAAATTGCAGCACACGTTTCTAACGGATTCTTACAATACAAATAAGATATTAATAGGAAAGACTCGTGTTAATTCAACATGTTCGTTGACTGTGTTAGTAATCGGATTAGGTGCATTTTATTACTACGAATTACCTTAGCTGACAATACCACAGGTCGTTTGTTAAGAGAGGCTATTGAAATGAAAGAATTTTAATAGAGAACGAGAATTCAGAGAGCGTAAATATGGATCAAGTTGTTAGTTTATGTAAATTAGATACATAGAATAGAAACTCTGGTGTGGTCTGTCTAACAGCCCCATTCGTGCAGTCATGTCAACTCATATTAAAACCTAATAACACAAAACGGACCGATACTAGCAGTCCCATTTTTATAGTTCGGGTATGGCGACTGCATGCTGTCTTTGAAAGAACGAATTAAATGTTGCATAAATCACCTTAGCTACTATTGATACATGCTCACAGATTCTCCTGGCCACCCCTGTGACCGCACTACATGCGATTGGATTAAAATATTGTCATGTTTTAATTGGTTTGCGACTAACCGTTAACTACTTATAATGCATATAACATTATTACCAAAACTTATTTAATGATGACCAAGTAAATAAAATCGATGATAATGGTAATGAGGCTGACCTGCGGTAACTTCTACGAACTTTGTTCTTCATAACATACACGGATAGAAGACTCGTTTCGAAGGCCAAGATCAACTTCGGATCACTGACCCAACGGACGGAGTAAGTAAGTAATTAATTAAATTAAAACATCTACTAAACGAGTAGAAGGAAAAACAGCTTAGATGATCATATTTATTCATTTTACCTGACATATCTTCGAATAGCCGTATGAAAGTACATGAATGTAGTCCAATTAACTATAACCATTAACTCACATACCCATGATTACGTCAAGTATTAATCCTTCAAACTGGAAAACGGTAGCTTACGTTTCGCAGTTATATAATAATAAATATAAAACGCTGACAACCCCTGATGCATTAGCAATGACGATGTTATAAATAGAAACAATATAGGTATATTGTCAACATAAGAAATATACCAGTGTAGATATGTAATTTTACGAATCTACAGATTCACTCTCAAATTGTGTAGATGCTTAAACAACGACACGCTCCTCGAGAACTATTTTACCTGAAAACGTTGAAAAACAAAGTTCAGCTGAATGTTTCCTGTTAGAGAAAGTGAAACGCTACCAAAAGCGTGTTAGGTACTTTCTAAAATTGCCCTCATTTCGTACTCACCAAATCATGACATCGCCAGGCTTCCTTGTTAATTTTGTTCATATCCTGTTTCAAATGTGGGTTGTTTTCAAATCTTCTGTCAACGGTCCACGACGCGTTACTTAATATCAACGGCAGGACACACGGGTAGCCTGGCGTACAGAAATAAAATTGTCCAAAATTGAAATTATGTGTTAATTTCCATAGATTGTTTTTTGTCACCGTCAAGACAACTTTGTTTTTTTTAAATATTATCATCAGCGAGCCAATATCAATATCAAAATGAGTAACACCAAAAAGCACACAAAACTTTAATGTATATGGTAATTCGTTTGCTATTTTTTAAATGTTTCCGTTTCAAATTTCGTATATGCAAAAAGTGCACAAGCAGAAGATTTTTTGTGTTATCTTAAAAAAAAGCTGCAAAGGAAACAAGCCAACTTGAAATATTTCTCTTACGTTTTTAATGTAACAGAGCGCGGTGTCCAGTAGAAAGAGTGTAATGCCCGGATTACACAATTCCACTTGATACGGCATCCGCGAGCCAATTCCATCTAGAAGACAATGAACTCAACAAATGGAAAAAAATGCTCGTTTGTACTTGGTATATGTATGTATGAATAGAACAAATTTGTGTAATAACGGGTGGGCCTCGGAGTTTTGCGAATTTGAAAAATTCATAAAAAAAAAACACAAGTAATATTAAAACCAATTTATTTTTAAATTAAAATTAACATTTGGGAAAATCATTTCTTAAAAATAACATCATCC
>DVPR01001887.1:0-10212 GCA_018239345.1 Oxynetra stangelandi | reverse complement strand
GAGGCCACAACACGAATTTTGCCATGTGGAAGTTTTACTGTGACCACAACTCGTTATGAGCTATTCTGCGCTCACTGAACGTTTTCGATCTTTGAGCGTAACATACATAATAATTAAGAATAACAGTGGATTTTTTTATACTTGTTCTGTAAACAAGAATTTATAAGTTGTAATAGGTACGTAGTTTAATCAAGGTACATTTGACAAAATGGTGCTAAGTTTCATTGATCACCTGTATTTTCGGTCTGTACAAGTTAATTTTTAACACTTGTGCAAATTAGAACATAATCATTACCCAACTTTTTATTATATTTAATTCACTATTTGTTATATAAAATCTTCAGTTTTACGTTTTTTTTTTTTTGTTTTTGTTATCCATTTTATGTATTTTCTTAGTATTATTAGTCAAAATAATTTGTTTTTAATGGTTTCATTGGCATTAGTACATTTTTGTATAATTTATATGTAGTAAATTCTGTTCCCAAACACAGTAGATAAAAAGTTGTCAAATCACATATGACAAAAAATATATGTATACTTGGTAGTAATTTTTATCACATAGCATTTTAACTAATTTCGACTTTTCACATACATATATCTCTTCCTAACCTTGAAAGTTATTATTTTATCATACATATGAACTTGTTTGTCTTCCTTGTCGTAATTATTGATAATAAAAATATATATTTTTAAACAAATAAAAATATGTGTTGCTTGTTTTTGGAGACAACCAATCATGGATTGATCCATGGTGACTTGAAATATTGGTAGAGTTTTGTGAAATTCAGTAAGTGCACAATGTGGGAGGGACAACTTGAATGAAATGCCTCAATTATTTTGAGTGTTTATAAAATATTTTATTTATGAAAACTAATGATAGAATAGTATGGCTAGTTTACCACAAGAAGTACATAGGTAGAATTTCGATTTAATAACTAAATCTAGGTGGACATTGCTGAATTTATGTAAAACCTAAATAATAACGGTTGTGTCTTCATAATAAGTATGATATATGTATGTGTAATTTAAAATATATATATGAGTTCGTCTTTTTATAGTGTAAGGTAATTGTACAAATTTTGTGACGATTAGTGAAAAGTTATTCGAGCATGCAATAATATAGATGTTTATATGAAGACGTGTGATCTTCAGTGTTATTGTTATTAATTACAAATTATATATCATATTATATGAATCAAATTGTGAAGTGTTGTGAATTTAGCATCGTGAAATGATTATAAATAGTTTCCAAAAGTGTAAATTAAGTGGTCAATCGATTGTGATGTAATTTTTTTAAATTATATTAATTAGAATTAAAACACACACAATTCGTTATACAAGTAATGTATTTTGTAAGTGTGCAGTCAGCCTACCAACATAGAATAGTGACATAATGCTCTAGAAATTGATTAGAATGATAGGTGTTTAGGTATTTTGATATACCTAGTAGACAATTTTTTTTATCACAAGTGTTATTGGTAAAGCACGTCAGGTTTGCAAGGACAGAGATGTTTGGCACTCCGTGCTCTCTGCCTACCCCGCTAGGGAACTGCCGTGACGGTCATTTATTTAGTGTTGTTGGCAATGGATTAGTCGTTGTATTTTCGTTATGGATGTACGAGAGTGCTGTCTCGTTTGTTTATTTGTACTGCCACACTAGAATCCTTATGGGAACACCATATAGCTCATTGTAATTTAATAACGGTGCCTCAGCATAATATAATAGCAATGTTAGTTTAAACAACAAAAGACATAGACAACAATAAATGTGTTAATGTCACTTTATTACAAGTAATATTACTTCAAATGGTAAGATATTTGTAAATTTCTATATCACTCATTCGGTAGATAGATCCAATGACTTTATACATACTCACACAAATATGTGAATGTATATATATATATATATATACACATATATACACACATGTGTGTATATATGTGTATAATTTTTTTAAGTATCATATTTAATGTAACTAGATATTGTTATTATAATACTTGTGGAATATACTCTACGGTAATCAGTCCTGCCAAGATATGATTTTTAAACGCATTTAATCATTTTATTGAAGTGGAATTGAATAATTGGTCTGGAACTTTAATAGCACGCTTTATACTCATTGATATGATTTGTGTTTTCTTCCGGATTTCCACTTGTTACGTTTTATTCTAATTCCTTTACGTGCCTAAGTAAATATATGATTATCTTCGTCGATGAATGTCCTGCAGTGTGCAAAAAAATAGAGTTATTGATGGAAAATCCCTTTTCTTTGATAGCATAAGAGTAATAAAGCAATAAATATTGTGACTTTTATCAAACCTTCGTTTATTAATTTGGCAGCTGAGTGTCAATATTATTGTTTAAATGTTCGTCTTAAAACTTGCATTTTGAAATTACTATTAAATTAGTAATAATATACATTTAAAAATTATATGGTATATCTATTATTGAAATTGAATTGAAATGAAATGTTTTTACATGAGACTCGATTAAAGTTGTTATTCCCAACAAAAATATAGTTGAACAATAACTACATTTACTATAATTATGAATGATAAACTGAAAGAAATACTATGTTGCCTTCGTAATATAGCCGAAATCTATCTATGTGAGCACTCTATGTAAATTAAAATAACTAGTCATAAATAGCACTTATTCATTGTAATGAATTTAAAGAAGTAAATGAGTATATATTTCAATAGCAATATTCTTAAAAACAATAGTATTCAGCATTGAATTATAGGTCTGAAACATCCTAAACTAAAACAATTATTGTCAATCATTTTAGCTACCATTGTGAACTATTGGAACGAAGATCAATTAATTAACTACGCAGCTACAAAACTCGGAAAAGCTTAATTCCTAAGACAATTTAACATACCGTGCCTTAGTACGAGAGTGATTTAATCATGATTTCACTATCGAATGGCAATAGTGAACTAATATGATTACAAGATAAACTAAAATTGTAGTAATAGTTATTCACAGATCCTTATAATATAGTGGGATGCTCTGCTTTAGACGGTGCAAATTGGAATTGAAAATAAAATATTGAGTTAATATTAGTTCACTTGTATGTATAATGTAACCTATAAGGTTAGGAAAGTTCTAGAATGGATGTGATTGAATATCGATTTGACACGCAAGATTCTTAAGAATGTTAATAATTCCACTTTAAGTTTGTATTTTATTTAATCTGCTCAACGCATCCTTATAATGGACATCTCTATTTTAATTGTTATGTTATAAATAAATTCGTTAATTAAATCACTATATCATATGATTTAACTTGTTGTTATTACAATAACATTTGTTATATTGACTTTTTTACAAAACCTATGGTCTCCACGTTACGATGGCGGGAAATGAACACACGAACGAGTCGTGCGAATTGTTAGTTAACATTGAGCTTATAATATTCGTGCCAAAATGGAAACTCAGCGATTCTTCTCGAAATAAAATAATATTTATACTAAACTGAAGGTGTAAACTACGTTTTCCACTGGCGTCTTCTTTAGTGTTTGGACGTAATAATAGATGTAATATGGCGGCAACTTTCTGTAGATAAATTAATCAAATAAATAGAAAAAATAATAATACTGCATAAACAAAATAATTTACATATATTAACATCTATAATGTTTCAAAGCTTTGAAATGTGTAGAACAATGAATGAGTTGGTAATATTGAATAACTGCTCCCGGAAAATTTTTTATTTATTTACGTTCTATAGATTACTAAATGTGCAGAACTCAGCTCCAATTATATTTAATGTTAAAGGCAGTTCATGTAACGTTCAGGTGCATCTTCATATGAATTATTAACTAATGAATTAGGGTAACTGCCCCAATGTATCTTTTTAATTGTAATCGATTGAATATAAAAAGCAAGTGCCTGATAAAGTTAATACCTACGGATGTTACATAACTAAGTAATATTTATTATCTTCATTAATTTTCGATGTAATTAATGCTTCGTTACTATATAAGTAGCAAATATGTATATATAATACAATATTTTTAGCAAAATGTCTTAGTAAAATTTACCCATAAATCGAAACTTCGTTTATTTGTTCCTTATAATTCGATATTATGTTATAATAAATATATTAAAGTAGTATAAAAAGAGCGGGTTTTATTTTGTAGTCATGACATAGTACAATGTATATCAAAACAGTTTAAGATTCCGTATTATGTGAGCTTGACGTGCTTGCATGAGCTTCAGAAGTAGTGAGATTGAGTCTCGATATAGCTGCGTCATTGAACGTTTCAGCTGATCCATTACACTCACCTGATCGGCCTGTGGCACCTAAAATGCAGGTTTTGTATAATTTTATATCTGTTAAAGTACTTTCTAAATCATATTAAAACAGTATAGGTACTCACTTGAAAGTGTACGGGCGAACTGCATTTCTGAAGTAGCAGAGTTACTGTCTTCTGATACAGCTTCCAACCATTTCTAAAAATATATTTCTTTTATTACAAATATATATATACATATTTATTAATGGTAATTATAATGCAACCATACCTTATCGGTGGGAATTAGTCGATTAACTTTTTTCATCAAAGAAAAATCTGCCTTTTGTCCCAGTAAATGTTTGGTCACTTCAGTGGTCGACATTGTCTTGTTTAACATGTCTTCTAAGGTTTTCCGGTCTTTTTCAAGTAGGGCAGGAAACATTATAGTTAAAGGCTTCATTTCAGGTCCATCTTCACATTCCACCTACAGGTGCAAATATTAGTATAATATATAAGCTCAAGGATTATATGTTCCAGTCTTATGTAAATAATATTATTTACATGCTATATGATATTACTGCGCTGCTGATTTGGTGCAAACCCTCTTGGCTATCGATTAGTCGATATATGTTTAACAAAATTAGGTACAGGAGTAGGAAAAGTCTAGTCTAGGTGAAAAAGAGTTGCAATATACTGCTGCCATCGTATTTCTTGTTTGATTGTATTTAGCCTTGATTGGTTCCAGTCGATCCTTGTGGACATTGTTCGGTGAATCAATGTGGAAATCAGATTATTATGAGAAATGTGACATGTATACAGCACAGCGCAATGTTAGATGCTGTTGAAATTATCATAAAAAGGCCGTTGAATTGCAGATGAAACTTTGATGCGCGTTTTAGGATATGATAGCCCCTGTAAAGGATGGCTATTTAACGTAAGTCTTCTAGGTTATATATGCCCGTAAACAGATGCTGCGCCTTAGTCGATAAGATTTGTTAAACTCAATCGTTCTATTAATTTGTATAAATGTTTTTATATTTACGAGTTGCAATACTTCTTCGTCATCGGAAATATTATCTGTTGTTCTGGAGAAGGCGGCTGATGCCGTCTGCAACGCGTTTACCCATTCGGAATCTTTGGCCAGTAAAGGACAGCGTGGTTGTCGGGAAAAGTTTTTTTCATTCTCATAATTACTATTGGTTTTCTTCTGAAAGTAAAGTAAGACGCTATTGTTGTAAGCATCGCTAAACATATTCGTAGTAATTATATACAAGGGGCAATGGAAAGTAGATGTTATAAATTGCCACTGCAGTCCAGGTATATGCATCTGATCCCAAAATGGATGTCCTAGCTGATACAATACAATCGCAGCAGAACAACACCCTTGAACCCAAGATACACGGTACGGCCACTTTACTTAAGTAAAATAAGAATTTTAATTAAATACCCACACGTTCGTATTTCTAAATACTAGTGTGGTTAAGATATACTTATCCTACACAATGATTATAAGAAGTTCAAATTCAGTTTTGTTATAAATTGTTATATAATGTCATTTAAAAGATATGATTTAGCCATTGCTGGAATGAAAAATGTACGTCAATAGATAGTAATGAGCAACGTGGATGTTATTGTATGCTTGCGGTAACGCTAGTTATATTCTTTGATAAAGTTATAATACAGATCCATTTCGTAACAAAAGTGGTGAAAATCGACGCAATTATCCATTAGAAAGTTGTACATTTTAAATTTAAGCCATCGAGTAACAGAAATGCTGCAGTTGGTTTCCAGCCATTTGGGAGACCTGGAGCACACTGCCGCATTTTCGAATCCTATCCAACCTGGTTATCAACAACGCGGTAAGTCAATGTAAAATTGGAGTACTCATATTTGTGGTTGTATGCCGTTTGTAGTGGTGGTCAAGAATTATATGAAATAATTATAAATAACTGAGGCTTGCGGATTGGTTGTAGCTGCTGTTTTTCGTTTCGGCTTTTTATACTTCTTGTTTGAATTGCTCAAGTTCATGCCGAAGACATCATTTTGTTTACGGTGGTTTTTTTTAATGAGCACCAAATATTTTGTAAGTGAACCGAAAATATTCAGAATAATAGTGTAATGAATTGTCTCGTGTTGAAATATGATTAGTGTCAACATATTATTTCATTGTCAAATAGTTCGCATATATCTTTAACAGAATATGTAAATTATTTTATATGCACGTCATTCACGATAAGTGTTCAAATCTATGAGATACACTAGATTAAAGTTACTTAAATAAGTTACTTATGTGATGTAACTTGGTGGTTGCAAGTTGTCTTTGCATAGTAGTGGCTTAGTTACAAACATTCATAAGTACGGTTATCGATATTCAGGTAAAGATAAAGGCTGGGCCGATGGTAAAATTACCGCTCAAAAAATATCAAATTGGGTTAAATCTCAAGCAAGTTGGGAATAGAGACGGCGAAACAATGATTAACATACATATACCAATAAGTTGCATTACTGGGTTGCAACTAGCTATAGTTGGGGCTAGGTAGTACAAAATTGATTGCAAGTTTCATCTGCAGAGGAATAATGCAAATATGGGTTTATTACAGGTCATTAGTAAATTTAAAAAAATGCTTCTTATTTTTAAGTTGATAATTGAGAAAAAAATATTAGCTATTCAAAGAGAATCCTTTAACGTTAGAAGGTGAAAATCATAAACAAAAAGAATGCAGTAACAGAGTGCAGTGTGGGAAATAATATAATCTGAATATATTAAGTAAAATATTATAATTCATGAAAAATCATTAGGAGTAATCATCATCTTCGTCATCGTCTTGCTTTTGTCCAGTGGGAGGAGGGATATACGGTTGTGGAGCTCCCTCGACGCCGACAACACCTTGCTGTTGTAACAAGAGCCATTGCTGTTGCTCCTGTTTCGCTTGTTCTTCTCGAGCCTGGAATGGCATAAAGACAAAACTGTAGTATAAATAGTCAATTTAAGCTTTGATTAGCTGTAGTATATATTATGTCTGCAATTGTATGGAAACACCTCAGGTTAGTTTAAAGACATAATGTACACTGATCAGGCAATTTGAAATTCTTTAGCTTACTGTTAAATTTATGACGTGACCTTAAAAACTATAGATAATCTTTCCATACTTCCCACTGGGGTATCGGACAAGACATCTTCAGCTGTGATTATAGTTCCAGGTATATATACATCATTTATTTGATCAAAATCTATATAATATTCCACAAGTATATAGCAACAAACCTTAGCAAATAATTCTTGTTGTTGTCTCAGCAGTTCTTCTTCAGGTATGCCAAGGTTCTCCAGTCTAGTGCTTTGTCTTCTTCTCTTTGCTGCTACAGCTTTGCAATCTTTCAACACTGATTCAGCTTCAATTGTGTAGTCGCTGAAGCCAAGTCGATCCAATGCTGTTAAAGAAAACAAATAGATTCATCATTTCAATTACTGTGACATTTTTAATTTCAGATTTTTCATTTATTTTTCCTGCTAGTTTATTGATCATTACATTCATTAAGTTGAGCATTGCTTCCTTGTGTAGAAATTGGTACACCCACAACTGAACAGTTCAACCAATAGCACTGATACAGACTGGCTTAAATCAATAGATTTCAGCAACATTTAAGAAGAGAGCGAATACTGTTACACTATCGAGTTCAGGTAGAAATTATACTATAACAGAAAGTCGAATGATTTCTCTCTCAAGTTCGTTTCGGTATTCCGACTGCTAATCATTTTATTCAAGATGAGTTAACTTTACATGTTATATCAAATATTAGTTTTGCCATGGGATCATTCATACTCATGTAAGATATTGCTTCAGCACATGTATCAATGCTCAATATGGCTAACTGGGATAATATCCCGCAATACTTTATGGGTACATTGATAAAGAATTGCTTACCGGTTAAAATCAGAGCAAGGTGCACAAAAATGAACTATACAACAAATTTTTAGGGTTTTTTTTTAATGAAACCTTATTATCTTCACATATTATGACATGGTGTAAATTTAATATTTCATAGTGTTTTTTCTTGTTCTAAGTCAAAGTACATAAGATGGACATCACACACACATATATACATCTTTTATACACAAATTTATTTTAAGTTTTTTATGTAAGAAATTGTAGCTCTTTGATGTCACTTAAAACATGGCAGTTGCCTGAACAGTGCATGTTATGAAAGGATTTTTATATATAATACTATTTAGATGTTTAATCTTTTTATTATTTAAAGGTAAACAATTATTGAATAAGGACAGCAATCAAAATTGTATGTATAATGTGAAGAATGCACATGAGATCAAAATAAATTACCTGCCAGAATGTGTTCAGCGTTAATTGTTTTCTTGTTGCTTTGATTACATACTTCATTGGCTTCTGAACTTAACAGATGTATGAATTCCGTACAACAATTTAATATTAATTCTCTCGATTCAAATGCAACGCGCACTGAAGGCACCAATTCCTTGATCATCTTGTTAATACTCGCTCTGGGAAGTGTTAGTTCATCTTCTTCAGACGGTGGAGGACATAATCCGCACAATTCTCGTTCAGGGCTCCCCATAATGCGCAACTGTTGTAACGAATAAATCTACATCCATCCAACTACACCAAATAGGTTGAATTGATCTGGTATTGATATACGACAAAAGGTCAGGCTCAAATACAAACCACCGTTTTTTTTATCAGATGAATATTGACAGCCCTTTACCTATCAAAATAGTAAAGTGAAAATAAACACCACATAGAGCTTAAATACTCAATAGTAAGACAGCACAAAATTTATTGCAAGTCTTCATAAATTATGGTTTTGAATGTTTGTTTTGTAATTACGGTGTAAGGTCTATGATCAAGATTAATTTAATAAATGTGTAAGCATTGAGTGACTTTGCCATGTAATCTTTGTTGCAAAAATTCGCTTGATCTTAAAAAAATTATTGACAATTGTCAATGTCAAGTAAACCATTAATTGACAGTATGAAAAAAGTCACTGCATTAATTACGATTTCTGAAGATACAACGTGGGGTTTTATAATAAAATGAAGAATTAGTACCTCATTACCGACTACAAGGGTACATTTATCGTGTTATGGGCCAAACTTTTGTTAGGTATTAATATTTGTTTCGCCGTCGTTTTCAACATGGTACTTTACTTTACAAGCAATGTTATTTCTCCACCAGTAACTTTATTTATGGGTGCCGATAAACACGAAAGTAAGTAATTTAATTGTGCTTTGTTTAACATTTACTTTTGTTTTTGTTCTTATTTTTTATTATAATTTTACTATATAAATCACAAACTTACAGATGAGGACTTAATAAAATGGGGCTGGCCCGAGGACGTTTGGTTTCATGTTGACAAAGTATCATCAGCCCATGTGTACCTACGATTAGCACCGGTATGTAATTTCACAGCTTTCGTAGCACATCACCTAGCCTAACCACTTAAATTTGACCTCCCTTTCTGAGAGTACTGAGGTCTATTTCTGGTGCATCCTCTTTCTTTACAATAAGTGTTCTAAGATGAAATATAACTTGCTGTAACACTGAAGGAAAATATTGTGAGGAGATCTGCTTAACTTATAGATGCCCATAATTTTGTCTTGATCATAAGAAGTCTGCTAATCCACACTAGCCAGTATGGCAGGCTTCAGCTTAAATCACTCTCATGTTATGAGAAAATTCATGTCCAACAGTAGACCAATAAAGAGTTGAAGACAATAATTCTCAACAGATACCATATAAATCACATTAAGACTTCTTCCTTTTTTATCTTTGAGAATTTGAGAAATTCTTTTGTTAATATTATTTTTTACTTTTTATTAAAAGTTTCAAGCACACTTTATTGAGCATCCTTTATCCATCTTTTAATGTAATACATTACAATGACAATTATAAGATTGTGAAATAGGTTTAAATCAAGTTATCTTAGAACTGTCATAAATTA
>DVPR01001886.1:0-10214 GCA_018239345.1 Oxynetra stangelandi | reverse complement strand
GAGATGCACGGGTCCAACGATGTTTGCCTGCTTGCTCCCAACGTGGTGTTTACGACTTAGATGCCGGCCGTTGTGTTTGCGATCCACTTTACACTGGAGACGACTGCTCACAAGGTAGGCTCTCGGCAAACCCTTAAAATCATATTTTTATGTATAAATCGACAATTTTTTTTATTTTCTGTTTGTAGTGGTGTGTTCATTGGACTGCGGGCCACACGGTGTGTGCGCCGAAGGAGTCTGTCGGTGTGATGACGGGTGGACCGGCTCATTGTGCGATCAACGGCCATGCGACATGCGCTGTCACGACCATGGACAATGTAAAAACGGAACTTGCGTCTGTACTCAAGGCTGGAACGGAAGACATTGTACACTGCGTAAGTTATGCGTAGTTTAAAAAAACTAACAACAAAATATTTAAAAAAAAGAACCGATAGACTGTCCTATATGTGTGGGAAGTTGGGAACTGTGTAATTAATATTAATTGTTCCTCTAGCTGGCTGCCCCAACGGCTGTTCAAGACACGGTCAATGTTTATTGGAAGACGGTGTTTATCGATGCTCTTGTGCCGACGGCTGGGCTGGTATTGATTGTTCCATCGCTCTAGAACTCTCTTGTAGCGATAACGAAGACAATGATGAAGGTAACGAGATTACGGATTAAGATAATATATGTACATGTTTGATGGGTTTGTTGTGTAAGAGTGTAGATGTTTTACGTCACCTTACAATGTCACTACCGTTTTGAAGATGGCATGACCGACTGCTCGGACTCGGAATGCTGCAGTCGTCCTGAGTGCTCCGAGCACATTATGTGTTTGGCTTCTAACGACCCCGTCGAGGTACTTCTCCGGAAGCAGCCTCCTTCCGTCACCGCATCGTTTTATCAACGCGTCAAATTTCTTATTGAAGAGAACTCTGTTCAGAGCTACGCACACATGGACGAATATTCCGAAAGGTAAGTGATTATATTATAAGCAATGTGTAGGGAAACAAACACCAAATCACATCATATGTGAAAGATATCGTACATCATCAATAAAGTTCTGCTGTTTTTTTATACTTAATTTTACAAACGATATCTTTTACTTCATAAAGATAAGGACCGACCTACGTTCGCACAACTAAACGACCCGGTATATTTGCACCTAACAATGATATTAGATGTGTACTATCATCGTCATATTATGTAAAATCGTAAAATTTGAAAACGAATTCACGAAAACATAATATTACAGCTAAGGACTAGCACCTGTACCATTTTTACTCCCGCTCATCTTCCTAAACCTCTCCGAGGATTTGGTGTGTTTATTTTGATTTCATTAATGATAACGTTTTATAAATTCCTTTTTGTTCTCATCTGGTGGAAGTGTTTTGATTTTCCTGTGTTTTCTCGCGTGTAAATATTGAGTTTTATTTGCTGCCCCGGCATGGTTTTGTTAATATATCATTAATTACACTTTATTTATCATAATGTTTATTTTTTACATTTTTTTTTTCACACCAGATCCGATGTGTTGTGTATTGTCTAATGTTTATCCCTTGTGTGTGTCTAACCCTACCTGTTTGTCTAAACAAAAGAAAAGCGTCTTATAAATTAAACGAATTACAATCGATTAATCGCTCAAAAGCTTTCGTCCAGTTTTGTTTGTCTTCCCGTCAGTTAAAGAAATTGTTTAAATAAGGCTTATCACCAACGACTCGAGTCATGACAGATACTCTTCCAAAATTAAAACATGCCCATTTATAATTTTAGAATAAATTATTTCGAGAACAACTACAAAAGCGCGTCAAACATGACAAAGTATTTTCATGATCCGAGTCTATATACTAAATAAAAATGTTTATCATTTTATTTTATACCCTAAACAAAAATCGTACCCAATTATTTGTTATCAGATCTCGTACTCTATCTATCAAATAAGACAAAGCAAAACTGAATAACTAAAGTAGTAAACCCACCTCGCTTTATATGCAAAAGCGCCTAAAAAGTTTGTTTGCATTAAAACACGAGCCGCTTCACTATTTTATTTAAGTTTAAAAGTCTGAAGGGGTTATATTGCGTTCTGGCATTTGTTTCATTACACCTAAACAAACGTTGACGGAGTTCCCTCATGTGTGCGCCAACTAGCATGTTTCTTTTATCCGTCGTATCAGTATACTCATTATCCTATTACAACCTACAGTTTGATCAGCTTTAATATATTTCTTTCTAAATCGCATTCGGAATTATAATAAACAAAATAGTGGTGAAGTTGTTCTAATGCAAACGGGCTTCGTTACTTTATCAGTATACATATAAAAAAAATGTAATCCAACATTAAAGCAAGTGTTAAAACGCAAAGTAACCAGTATAGACGAGTGCGACCAACCGGCGGTTGCAAAGTTGGGGTGGGGTTGCACTGAGGGTTGTAGGTATCTGTGTAGTAATCTGTCCTGTCTTTCTGTGTCCCTGTGCCGCCGTGTGTCCGCCACTCCTAGCGAGTTCTGGAATTCCTTTACACCATGGTAAGTGTCAGTCAGCCCGCCCTCGCCCCTCAGTGTTCAGTATATGTTAACCTATTCATTTATGTTGCGACTCCTGCATATGTGTGTGATGCCAACGCCCGCCGCTTGTCCACTGAACTGTCAAGCGAACGGCGCTACCAATGCTTTTCACTTTTTGTTTACTCCTTTGTCTGTATTCGTTTCATTCTCTATGTGTATGTAACATCTGTATGTCTGTCTTGAATGTTCCTTGTGGCTGCGACAAAATACCCGAATCTATCAACATAAGCCACGCGGACCTGCACGAATGCCGCATCTCATTTTGAATATGGTTTGCCGCAGCCACAATAGTATTTTTTGTCATATTTATTGTTCTCGTCTACTGTGCTTATATTATAGCCCACATATACTATGGTATACTTTTGCTATACTGTAAAAACTTAGGAAAATCATTTACGCTTTCACGCAAAACGTTTTAAAACACATTCGGATAGGATTAGGGCTTGTAAAATATACAATTAGAGACGCGTATTTTATATCGACAATCGACTAAAATTGCAACAAACACGCAAAATTTAGCTTCAAATAAACTTACCCTTTTATGTGTTCCTTACCCTTTGTCTGCGTCTTTCATCTGTTTACCAACCCCTTACCCATTGCCCAGCTCTCTATGTGTTTAGATCCTTATCCTTGTGACTAACCAAAACATAACTTTTGAATGTACTCTGACTACTTCATAGCAAAATGGAAGCATTTTTGTCGACTTTGTACATTGCATCCATTGCTTCGATCAACCGGCCATTAACATCACCCACATTATGGTTAGCCTTACATTGAAATTGGTGCGACGAAAATTTTTATCACTGAAATTCATATATTTTGTTTTTGGTGTGTGTTTAAATATGATGTTTTAATATTATGTACCTAAGTAAGTCTATACGAAACACTTCTTTTCAGAATTTTAATGCTACTCCACAACAGATAACTCGTCTAATTTAAGATCTTCGGTTTTCTTTCAATAGTGATAAAACACATTACACCCAAATAATAATAAATAAAAAATTAATTAATTTCTAGTATTTAAGACACTAATATGACAACAAGATTTTTTTTATTGTTCCAAATGACAATTAATTTTGTATAAAGCATATCATATTTTAATTATAGGAATAAAGTGGCATACAGCAGAATATCTACTAACGTAATATATTATATTCTCGAGGCCCTGGTAACTACAATGGCAGTCCCCAGTACAAGGACGCGATTCGTGGTCTGCAGCAAACAAAACAAGAATAAATATTGAATCAGTAGAAATTGCTTAACTCTGCATTTTTGTTTTCATTTTACTATTCAGACAAATATTTAAACACGGGACCTAGCTTTGCTAAACGAGATGCCAGAAATTTTATTTTACTTTTATTATAAAGCAAGAAATGTAACAAAAAAACTCATAAAAACGTAATATTAATATCAGAGTCTTGTCCTCCAGAATTTTAATAAAAAAATATGTTACTTAGAATAAAAATCCTGTAATATTTGGTTTAGCTTTTGACAGGAGCAGGTTGCAAGGGGTGCTTTTCACCCGACCGCAAGGTCTTGGGGACGTCATAAGCTGGTTAAGGGGGACGCCAGACAGCTGGTGCATGAAGCATAAGGGTCTTTTAGCATAAGGTTTAATGTTCGTAGACAACAAATTGTTAAGAATATTAGATAAATAAAAATTACATCTAATCATAAATAAATATACACACGCCCCATAATTACATCAACTTTAATTACGTATCAATAGAAATACCATTTATTAAACTGATTGTATATACCCCAAATCATATAACAATGCTCACTTTTCATACCTATGAGCACAGAAACATGACATTTTATGTTATATATGTCGTTCATTATTTCTAATTCACTGTGTAACTGTGTGTGTATAAAATACAGTATTTATATATTTTTTAAATGTGTCATATATAATTATAGTATACTTTCTGATACGTCATGTATTGTATTTCATATAATATCTGTACTTGAGTCTACGGTACGTATAAAATGAACATATTATGGATATATAGAATTCTTTGTTATTCAATCAACAACATAAAACCGTTCATACACTCATATTATTTATCCAACTAATTCATTAGTTACGCCAAATATAGCCTACATATGTAGGTATATGTACCTATCGTCACTGAGTAAACAAGTATTATTGCTTACATAAATGCTTACATACGAATATTAAGTTATTATTTTAATATGTCGCGTTTGTTAATTTTCTTGCACCAATTTCAACTGTCATAAGTGTGGGAAAATCATTGATACATATAATATAAAACAAATATATATTTGTGGCAAGCTATTAATACATGCATTTTAATACTTACATACACATTATTGGATAAATTTCCGTTAACTTAAAGGAAATACGATTGGGCTAATTTAATTTGTATTATGAACGAACATAATATGTTTCTATAAGTAGATGCAAACCGAAATTTATCCTAAACGTTTAGCTGATCCCGATAAGAGAATGTGCAATGCTAATAACTTCTTAATTTTTTTTGTCATTTTTTTCTTATTTTACTTCACCGAGTCTATTCATTTCTCATATGTAAGCACATACTTCGTTCGTTAAAAGACCGAAGAAGTCTACCGAGTGACATGGTTCATACGTGAGAAACTAATAAATAGTATATCCAGATAGTTAATTTGCCTTTATATCATAAATTTGGTGATTCCAAGTATCATAGTATTGTAATACATACATTTAAAATTATTAGATATGAATTCAATGTAAATGATAGCAACCTTATCATATTAAACCAGAAAATCTCAATGTCGCTATTGAATTAAGCAGCAGTAACAATTCAACCCAACATACAATTTTTATATTTGCGACCATAATGTGAATTATTTACAAAACACACTGCAGTAGAATTTTTACAGTAAAAGTGACATTATTCATATTTGTCGTGTGAAATTTGCGTATGAATCATAACACTCTTGGACTGTGCTTGGACTCGTTACGTGAAGCCATAATAAGGTGCTATGTGCAGCCGCGTGTCCGTGATGCGAGGGCAAGTAGTCTCACCCCAAGGTCTGGGCATCATCGGCATTCGCGTCTCCGTGGACCGCGAGGCTCGCTTCGGTTTCACACTCACGAGGCAAGGTGGATGGTAAGTCTGATCCAGGGTATTATCGGTGGCGGCCAGTTTCTGGAATTAACTAGCAGTACATATTTTTGATGTAATATTTAACAAAACGCTATACTGCTCAGATAGTCGTATATCCAATTTGTTACATGTATTCAAAATTATGTGACCTTCATTACATAACTAATAAAAATATATCGAAATAATAAAAAATAATAACTACTTCCATTAAACCAACTCGTAAGTATAAAGTAAATATTATAGATGGAACTTCATTAAAATTCTACACAACCGACGAGTTCCGGTTACATAATAATACTGCAGTAAATAGAGATAGAGTTCAAATTCACCTTGAAATAAAATGATTCTGACAGACGTATGTAATTACAATTTTATAACATTTAATACGAGGGGTCGAAGTGAGTTCCAAAATGCTAAGAAGTTTATTTACATTCTACACTTATTTTTTACATTACACTATCTATTTAACTCACAAACTTAATTCCATTTGTCAATAGTTTTTGAATATTATTGTGTAGGTTTCTAAATAGTGTGAAGCTATTCTTGAATAAATAAATTAAACTCTAATGAATAGCAAAAGCACTTACGTTGAAGTCTAATCGAAAACGGTATAAATTAGTCAGCCACAATTCACCTGGCATAGTTTGAATTAATTTACAATCTGGAAAACAATGAAAGAAAAACTAACCTTAAATTAACCGTAAATAGTCGGGAAACTATTCAAACGTGTAGACGAAAATATCTTTAATATGACGGGTTGTAAGCGAAAGTTAACTAAAACTTATTAAGATATTACCTTATTAAATAACAGTCTCTTTAGTATCTTTTAACTGGTGGTTGCTAAGGCGTGATTCGTAGATCTCGTCACAGTCAAAAACAATGAATATTTGTCAGTGTGTAGGCACATGGAAAACATTACACAAATGGCGGCTTGGATGACCAACGTGACTAAACCAATTTGTTACATACTCACGCACCATCACGCTATGTTATATGCAAAAGTCAATAAATAATTTCACGGTGAGATATGTATAAATTGATACATTTATACAATACCAGATACCTACGCACGCACATTCGTTTGCGGTTTCTTCTTGACTTTCGACAACTGTTATCTAATCTATGTGAACGTTTTACAAAAGTGTTTTAAGAAGATTACACGTGATCATCAAAACATTATCTAACTTTAAATAGGATTATAATCATGCAGCGTGAATTTTTTAATTTCAAACAGTAGAATTAATTTTCAAATATGTATATAATGCTGTTGTTATGTCAATAATTAAATATACTAATTAAGTTCACTTGAAAAAATCTAGGTATAAAGGAATAGGTATTTGCAAGCGTCTTTATTTTTAATTAAAGAAAACCATAAAGTAAAATTAAAGAACGCTTATATAATGCTTTTTGTGATACCACGTCACTGGCAATCAAGCTTACGGCCTCCTGATGGTAAGCGGTCTTACTCGTATGTCTTATGTATTGTCTAAGCATTCAACTTAGAAGACACCCTAAAACTATTGTAGAACCTATAAACTACGTTGTGATTAAGAATATGTGTAGTTTTGCTGTTAAAATCAATGATTAAAGGCGTTTAAGAAAACAATGAATGAAATGAAATAACTTTAAACTAAATATAACTGATACTCGTGACTCGTGTATGTATATACTCGAATGTTTTTACTAGCCTAAGATCGTAGATGCATTATCTTTATTAAATATTTTATAGTTTAAAAATTTAGCTCGTTAAAAATATATAATATATTTATTTAAAGAATCAAGTACGAGTATGTACTGAATGAGCAATGGATTATCATTATCAAGACATTTTGTTATCATTGTCTGACGAGTTTTTTTTGTCAGTGTATATAATTTTAGTCTGTTTGCAAAAACGAGACTTTTTAGTCTCTCTCTAGGACTGACAAATCGCAAGCGGTAGAGCTCGTCTAAGGTGTGACATATCGTGACATTTGTTGCTACCAATAATGAGTAGTCGATAGATTTGCCGTTCATTATAAATTTATGATTACTTTATGCTTTTTTGTAATCCCGTGTGAAAATTTAATTGCTATCAATAAACTGCCTGAAGTGGACCCTGTTACTTACTTTCTAAACATTAACACAAAATCCGTTCGCACCGAAATTGCAAGGCCTAGCAACTTGTAAATAAATTGTTTAAAAATTTTAAAGTTAGGTCAACATAAAAAGATAGAATAATATTTTTAAGGTTAGTAATTTGTCAAGTTTGAATTATAAAAACTGTTACTTAACTTTTTAATCCCATTCTTGATACATGAATGAAATATTTGCCGGACCAGAGAAATATCCATCCCAAGTGTAGTACAAAAGTGATCTCTCGATGTTGTCGCGTTGTCCCCAATTTCCATCTGAATATTTAAATTACGGAAAGTTCAAAATAATGTTCCATAGATTAATGTAAAATTATTAGTAATAGAGAAATATATATTATATCTAATATTTAATATATGCTTTAACACAGCAGACTGGTTCTACTACGTACCTGCCAAGCATGAGCCGTTTGGCACGCTACGTGTCCCTGATTTGAGCGCATAATATCTTCATGGTACCTGTGATCTTGGTTATATTGGTCGACCTATTTCCTTTAATAGCGTCGAAGATACCACTAGCTTACGCTAGCACTAGAGCTCTGCATTGACATATATTGCGTTTATAAGTTTTATTTCTGTCTCTTACGTACAAACATTTCACTCCCACTAAACAAAATAATATTTTAACAACCCTGTCCATTAAATGCTAGATAATAAATAAGTCTTAGAATAATCAAATAGCCTCAAAATATCAATATAGCCAACAAGTTTCGTACTAAGTTTATTCAAATGATGTTAACGCGACAGAAACGACTGTATTTTTATGAATACTTCTTACATAATACGAACTCGAAAGTTGTCACGACTTGTAAGTTTGACTTCATTTTGAATATTAAATGTTAAAAAATTCACGCAGTCACGACTACGTATATAATAATAAGTAACTTTAAACTTATTATAATTCTAAATACTAGTAGTATTAGTGCTGACATCGAATTATCACATTAACTGAATTTTGTGAAGTTTAATTTGAAGTTTAAGTTTTATTACATACGATTATAAGTGGGTCATAATAATATTTCGTACATGTGGGAATCCTCAGATTAAACGAGTAATTTAATCGACAGTATTGTAATTCAAAATTCTTAAATACCTTAGGATAGGCTTTAATAATTTTCCGCATTCAACTTTACGTAATTGAATAATACTGTTGAAGCATATATAAAAGAGTTACATAAACATTTAAACATTCTTACTTACTCCAGCAATCTTTAAAAAAATGTTTATAACGATTTCTTATGGTATTTTATAGCATTTTAATAGCGTAACTAAAAGAGCTATTTGTTCAGGAACCAGAAATAACGATCTATGGTAAAACAATTGGGAAGAACGTTCACGAGACGGTCAATTTTCCCGCCACGGGTATTACAGATTTCATACAGATAATCAAATTATTTCACAGCGTTACTGATACCATGGATAATTTCGTAATTGTGTATGGAAAATTAACATGTCACGGTACTGGTTTGATACTGTTCCAATATTAACTTAGGATAATCGATAATTGTTAAAATGTTGAAGCAACGTTATATTGAAATACTAATACACACGAAATTAATGTTGTTCATAATCATGTATCGTTATTCATTATCTGCTAATTTGAATAGGTATATATTGTGACGTGTTAATCTGTTTTAAACGTTCTATAATAATAAAAGCTTTAAATATTATTTTGAAACAATTGAATCAAGGCGCCTGCTCAAAATAGTTCTTATCTACTCTATATATGTTACCTATATGTTATCTGCGGTAGAGATGAACTGCAAAGGAATCAGATAGTTTTTCAAATTATACTCAGTCCGGATATTTTGTAGACGAAACGAAGGTCTAATGTTGAACATTAACATATATTGACGTATATCAATTTGCATTACAAGTACCCCTTAGAATGTAAATAAATAAATAACCGTCACGCCAGGTCCCTAGCGGGGTATGCAGAGTGCACGGAGTACCATATATTTATTTATTTATTTCAATTGTAGGTTTTCGATGTACATGCATAAAGATATTTTAAGGGTTTCGTGTATCATAATGGTGACATTAGTTAATGAGTTGATAGTACTAGGCATAACCGATGGTCTATCTTAAGGTTTCTTTGCATTTCTTTAGAGTTCCTTTCAATCTAAGTGTTCAACAATATCAAGTCAACTAATAATAATAATAACTGTGTCTAATGTTAGCACAATTCAATATATTTCTCGCTCCCATCCTCATTAGCTACTTAATTTGTTACAAAAAAGAATTTCTCACATATTTACAGTTACTACATATACAATATTCACACATAATTTTTTTACATTAAAGTGAATCGTCGAAGACAACTTTACAACTGTCAATTCTTACACAGTACTATGACAAGGTAACGGGTGGGCCTCGGAGTTTTGCGAATTTGAAAAATTCATAAAAAAAAAACAAAAGTAATATTAAAA
>DVPR01001885.1:0-10214 GCA_018239345.1 Oxynetra stangelandi | reverse complement strand
ACAATACATTTTACAATAGTTTTTTCTTATGAATAGGTACAAATCATATGTGCATGCCAATTACAGGAATGAACAGCTATTTGCAATTTATGGACAGTAATACAGATGAAAATGAAGAGGAGTATATATATACTCGTACATATATACGAGTATATATATGTTTATAAAGATTTATTTTTACATCCATACAAATACTTCTATGGATGTAATAATTGTCCGCGACTGTATTAAACCTGTATTGAGTCCTGATTTGGCAATCGGGCTTACTGGACCAACGTGCCAAACCATATATATAACAATAATAATACATATAATATAATATACACACGGCAATCTGATTCCAAAGTAGGTACTTAAGTTTCTGTGTTATGGTAACCAGACGGCTGATAAACTACTTATATACTTAGAACTATATACTTATATATATATTTTTTACACCCAGACATAGAACAAATACCTCTGCTCATCACAGAAATATTTGTCCTGGGTGGGGATCGAACCCACGACCCGTGTTTCAGCGGTCAGGTACTCTAAACACTGCACCAATGGGCAAGTCATATAAGTATAAATGCATATATGCAATAAACCAATAAATCTCAATAAGTCCGTAGAGGCTTATTCTACTTCAACGATATTGTTGCTATAATAACGAAAAGCTATGCTCTTTTGTATGAAAGTACTTGAGTAATATTGGAAAGTCATCATTATTATCCTGAATAAACAACATCGCAGTGATTTTATCATTCAAAAAATATGATTGACAGCTACATGGTCAAATTAATAATCTTACACATTTACAATGACATGTGGTGAATTTATGACGCATTTTTAAAATCACTTCTAATTGTTGTAACGTAATATATTATTAGAATGTACATCACTACCCTATATACTCATTGAGTTAATGGCAGAATCGCTGCAAGTTGGTGAGGTATGATTAACAACTGCACCTTTGTGTGTGTAAATTGTAATTGAATAGCATGAACATTACTATCTGAAATACTATACTATTGAAATCTATTATTTCAAAAATAATCTATGACATGTATTGTTTGATACATTTTCAGTTCTATCTGACGAATTAAATATTCATTCATAATGCTTAAAACGATTATCATTATATTTCATTCATGTACCAGATAATGAGAAGGATAGGAAGGAGCTAATAGTTTTTTGTTCCGCCTGCACCTGACTGACGCTAGTCAATCTCCTGGGACGCGTACAATTATTTTAATCTTATTAAAATCACGTTGCCATTGTCGTTGTGCTTAATGTGGATATACCTGTAAGTTGTTGTGAGAATTCGTCACCAGAGGGCACCTATGGAGCAATGGGTTTTGTCAGGGCAATGGGCGTTAACCATGAACCTACCTACCCTACCTACCTGTAATATTATCTATTGATATCTTTGTATCTGTTATCAATTCGCTCTGTAAAACATATATGTATGTGAAAGCACTAAACATTTCAGTAAAAATAATTTAAATTAATAAAAACAAAACTCTGTAAAACTACATTACGCTATAAGATTAAAAACTAATAATTTATTCTATATCGTTGACATTTTATGCAGTAGGTACCTAATTTAACGATATTATTCGTTTAAGTCATTCAAGTTATAAAAGTTATACATACGTAATCGGTTTTTGGAAGCATTAAGACGTATAATATAAAGTAATTAATTAAAACTGAATCGTCGGTTAATTAAGGAACATTATTAAAAGTATTTATAAATATTCTTAATTATCATTTAATGGTAGGTGGTCACGGTAATTGAAGGCTAAAGTTGTCAAATTATTATAACCTTCATTAGAACAATATACCTCTTGGTAATCATAATGGTATATTTAGTTAATTTAATTCATGTTATAAATAGTAACGAAGGAACGTAATATTATGTTTTAATGAGTTGCGTGAACAATTGTCAGCAGTGTCGTTATCACTTTCATACTCTCCATCAGATTTAGAAGCCACTGAGAACTGTCTTCAGATCTTGCATGCAATTACTTAGAAACTCGAAAACCATTTCACAATTACAACGAGCATTCCTTCATTGGTACAGCTGGTCGTATCCATATGAGACCAGTGCATCGAAACACGTTAAAGATAAAACAGTACATTATATTCGGACACGTCTCTTGTTAGACAAACAAGGCGAGATCCCGCCGATATCTTGGAACGGGTGGGTGCGACTGCACTGGAAAAAAAACTTATGCATCTCAAGTTGGATTTAAAACAAGCGTACTCTTTTAAGACTACAACGACACTTGTGATTGTGTTGTCGCAAGATACAGATGTAAGTTTTGGAGATTAATGCTTGAGAATTGCCAGCAGCGAGAAGGCTACTGAAGAATGTGTATTTATTACTATGATTGTTAATTAAATAACGAGTATTATTAATTAAGTTTTATTAACGTTAATACAATTTCACATCTAATTGTATTTTTGGTAGTAAAAATTTAATCAACTAAAGTCAACATTTGCTATAAAATAAAGGGACCCCGAAAGCAGGAGTTGTAGTGTCGTGTCATTACCACTCTGTAAAACTATTCTGTAAGACCCGGTCATATTCAAAATTAGTTTACACCATTTATTCTGTTACTATCTTGCAGCTAATATGACATAGTGATTTTTTAGTTACAATAGCAAACAACTAGACACATGTGTCATCAAATTTTATAAACAATGTTCTCTTTATCATTGCTTCCGTTTTAAACACGAGTAATTTCATTGACCCATAACCCGACAGGAATACTAGATAACAACAAAGTATAAACGCGCATCTAACAATGTATTTAATTATTCCATACGTCGGTTTTAATATATTCCCCACTAATGTATCATATCGAATAGTAGAGGACTTATACTTGTTCGTATCCCAAGCCGTTGTCGCCCCAAACGGATGCTTTCTCACACAAAAGCCATGACTAATGCGACCCCGTGAAGCTTCGAGACAAATTAGTGATCAGATGAGAACGCAGATTTGACTAACAAGGCGGGTCCTGCTGCCATTGTCAAAATGTGGTATTTCTGAATTACTACCAAGGGGTTACAGCTGTTGCATAATAATCGGCGATTTTGCGACTGAATCGCGTTTCAAAGACTTTTAGACGTTCGATCATCATATAAAAATCGCACGTTTGATGGCTGCTTCGAAATGGTACAACATTTTCACATCTTACTTCATTTAAACGAGCGTAAACTTGATTTCAAATACGAAAAAATCTCTGGAAACGTAATGTACCTAATTCACTCGCGACATAAAAAAAGTTTTGTTTCACATTTATTTTGTTTTTTTTTAAATTTTTTACATTTATTTAGTAAAGAACGATTCTTACTAAAAGTGAAACGAGAACTAGTAATTAAAACGTACATCGTCATAAACGGAGGGATTGACAATCGTTTTATCAATAAAGTAAGAAGCAGTTCAGCTTACATAGAATTTATGGAAACCAATGCAGCACTGACGCTTTTATCAAAGGCTACGTAAATAACTGAAATAAGCATTTTTCGTAAAATCGACCAATAGCTCATGCAAGAATTTTACAGTACTCTATATGGTCCTTTCAAAACACCACTACATCGTTAATCTCTAATTAAAAGGTAAACTGTGTGGTCACGCCCTAAGTAAATAAACCGCTCCTTGAATTAGCGTGGCTATGATTCATTTAACATTACATTCTAATAATACTTCTGATAACAATATATAGGTTAATGGAAGACACAAAAAATATGGAAATGTATTAAAAAAGGCTGAACTATAAGCTCGTGTTATATTAATTAAAAACACAATACTTTAAATCAAACGATTAACGAAATTATGAACGTAAAGATCCTGTGTCGAAATAGATGCTTGCGGGATAAATTTTTATTTACAATAGTAACGTAATAAAAAAAAGGATAATATAAAAAAGTAAAACTTGAAACCATGCAATGGATATTCAAATCTAGATCGAGTTTTTGTTGTGACTGCAGACTCGTATACATTCACAAAGACAAATTAGAGATCAGATGAGCAGGCGGATTGGAGGGAACAAGGCGAGGCAGCTTCATGAGTCCCTTGTCAGATACGTCACACAGAGCAAGTTTATTCATTCTATTGTTCGCTTTATGAATGTCATGACAGTAATACATTGCTGTTTTAACAACATGCGTATTCCATTATTTACATTTCAAAATATTTTGCTACCTGAAGTAGCGTCTCGTTTTATTTATAAGATAATTATTGATTCGATTAATCGTTACACGATCTATACAAAATTTTAATGAACATTAATAATGTTTAAAGTATTGTACGAGTGAATATCGATAATTTATTTTAATTTACTTATTTACACCTAGCTGCGCACTTTACTTAATTAATTTTTATCTATGTGCGACAAGATATAGATATACTAATGACAATTTTCGGAACCCTGGGACAAGAACTTACCTAACAAACTCAAGTTACGATTACACGAATACATGTAATAAATTTATGTGGATTCAAAGGTTCTTCGAATCTATTTAGATTCTATTGGGACCAATGGGGAACAGTACATTCTAAATGGAACGGCAAATTTAGTTAAGAAGGTATCGAGTGGAGTCGGGAATCTTATTCCTGCACCTTCACTTTCTTGGTAATTTCGTTAACGAAGTTTTGTTGTCTTTGACCCTTACTTAAGCTAATGTTCCTAATCCTAAATTTAGTTTTGTGTCCTGGGAGGTTAATGGATCCGCTGAATCCATATTAATACCTGCTGCTAGTTTGTTATTTTTCTTAAGATAACTTTTTTCCCGTATTAGACATAATAATTTATAGAGAGCAATTTACGCTTTTACTTGATTTCATTATCATTGCTTGCACCTAAAATAAAATTTTCTACTCACATGATAATATTGCTCGCAGTATTTTTACACAAATATATGCAATTAAACTTATGTATGATGCTTTTTAAGGAATTACTGACGAATAGACTTAAGAACTTTGAAAATGCAGTATAAAAATTAAGAATCTTCCCACGATACAATTCGCGTCCAATTGATAGAAAAAATGACTTAAAGGAACAATGCATAAATATTGAATCGAATCAAGATAAAACTATGGTCAAAGAACAACTATAAGACAAATGCTTAACGCCTTTATTTATATCGAGATGCGTTACTGGGAATCGCCCGAGCACAGAGTTATTAAAATATAAAACAGACACTTCGCTTGGTACTTGGTGAGCCGGGGTAGTGTGCGAAAGAGGATCCCGAAACGTGTTTATACATTAGTTTTTATATTCTAGATTACATTAATAAAAAGAAACCAAATGCTTCGTAATATTTTTAAATTTTTTTAGTCATTCATAAACTAATAATAAAAATAATTTGTGAATAGTTTTTGAATAAAAAATAGCATGGGTGTATTGTTTCTTTTTTTTTTATATATTTTTAAATACATTCATTTTACTAACCGTTTTAAATTTGAACTGTAAATGATTGTATATTTGTATTATTTGTACCAGTTTACGTTCAGTGTGCACGCGTCTTTAGAACTTTTTTGTACACGTATTTGTTTGCTTAGTCATCGCCGTTTAATATTCAGCATACCTTAAGAAGATACCGTGTGCGATCAATCAAAAATGTATAATTAATTTTAATAAAATTTCAATTTTATTACTATAGAGGCAAGATTCAAAATTAAATACAAGGATGATATGAAAAAATGAAATGTGGTTTGTTTAAGGAAACATCTTCGGTTATAAAAAAGCAAATACATCATATTGTACAATACGCTCTATAAACTGATCGTTGATAAAAACTTGCCAACAATGAATTAATTTTTTGTTGATACTTACATTTTATTGGCCATGCCAATCAAATTTTTCTTCAAAAGATTTTTTTTTCTCAGATAAGGAGATAAGTCACAAGTATAAGGATGTTTTAGGAAGGGCATTTATCGGAACAAATAAATATAATTAATTTAAACGCTCTTGTATCAGATCACCCGATATTGATAGAACTTAAGTAAAATGTTTAAGAGTCTAATTGAAACTTCACCACTACTAAACACTTGATGAGCCTAATAAAATTAACAGGTAATTCATTTGCTTTAAATATTGACGATAAGACAATGAATTATCCTAAGAGCAATCTGGCTTATTAATAGTCCACCCAAAAGCAATTTTTGATTTCAACCCAAAACCAATAGTATCGAGACATGAATGCGAGTACCTAATACGTTATGAATATGGAATTGTAAAACAGATTAGTCTTTGAATATTCAGAGTCATAATTATTTTTATGTAGATTATTAAAGGTTACGAGCATAGAATTTCCTTTAAAAAATTACACAACATTGTCAATATCATTGTTAATGTCATATTTGTTATATTGTAACAAAACTTCTGTTATAGACACTGAATTAAAATTGTAGTTTCTGATCTCGCGGAAGCAACACTGTCAGATGATTCCTGGTTGGAATACATAGCGAAACACGAGTGCGGCGTGGGTTTCTTTGTCTGTGACCATCTTCGACCATCAAAACACCGTCAAATCAAAACAAATTTACAGCTATGCTACTCAATAACGATGCTGTTTATTGCTCTTATCTCTAAATACTCCTAAATTGCTACATTGCGTACTACCCTAAAAGCCAAAGATCCTTCGTACGTCTCTCAAAAATCATGCGCTTGATGTTTTCCAGTGACCACCTTCATATCCACCGTGACTTACAGTCGGTCAAGTTAAAACATTGACAACTTTTGTTCGGTAACAATACGGATGCAACACACACTATTTTTTCTTAATCGAAACGTCTAACAAGTGGTAGAAATGTTCATACATACTGTTATCAATCGCCTACAAAGCCGTTGTACTTAGTGTTCTCATTTCATATGTTTTTTTTATAAGAATGACAAAAGTCACATTGAAGTTATGTTCACATAAAAAAGCGTATTGCGTTGTTAATGTTTATGCATATTTAATTAAATTGATTTTAATAGAATTCATCAATTTATCATTAAAACTGGGGTTATATAAATTAGTTTATATACAATTTAAAAGATTATTTAACTATGTTTGGGCCTCATTTAAATGTTTATTTTCATTTATAGTGTACAGGTATGTATTGCTTCATCAATATCGCAGAAGATCGATCTTACTCGCTACAAACAATTACAGCATTTACTTATGAATGGACCCGTTGATTTAAATTTATTGTATATTAAATCAATGTGTTCGGACTTGTTTATCTGTACGTTTATCATACGAGCTCGCGTCGTCAACTCATGTATTATGAATGGCCACGTTGTTTTCCTTCATCTAAGTATAAGATATATTTTTGTTAGTATAATAAATTTATTGTACAAGTATACATACGTAACATAAATTAGTTGTGTATAATACATTTATATAATAATTTTAAAGTTTACCAATTTATTTTTATTATTTGATTACGCTTAATATTTACTATCTGTTTCACCTTTGACCTGCGAAATTAAAGTTTAAGGGTTTAAATATTCATCACAGGCGGACGGGTCACTGGCCTCTATTCCAATCAATTTGAAATGCACTAACATGCTGGAGTATGTTTAAATTTTTTATGAGATGCAATCCCGAATTAATGTTTAGCAGGGATATTTAAGAACGAACTTAAAAACGGCGAAAATAATATAGTTCTATCCGTCGTTGCGTTAATATAATCTGATTTGGTGACTAATTGTTCTCTTATGAGAAGAGAAATCTAATCTAGGCAAACGTGTCTGCTATATTTGGCATAATCTAACGCTGTGAATATGTCATTGATCATCTCTCAATTATTTTGTTATTTGGTTCTGTCAGGATTACCTAATCACGCCTAGGATTCAGTTTATGCCACAGCTCTTTCTTGCGATTTCATTACGTGTTTAAAGTTATAAATCAAATTATCTAGCAAATCTAGGACATCTCGTGACCAACTCATACACATTGTTAACGGTCATTTATCTCTCGGATATATTGAGATGAGGAGGATGTCCTATGACCTATGATTACTGCATGTTATAATGATGTTTTGTAGTACATACAATATTGCCTAGATTAGTCTAGAAGCACTAGTGTCTCCGACGTGGAGGGATCGCAAACGATAAATCAATTTAAGCAACAGCAAGGAATAATTTAGTTATTTTTTTGACAGTACACAACTGTTGAGTCTGGTATCAAAATGTATATTAACAACAACAATACAATAATTACTAGATGCAAATTGTTTACTGCAGTTTATATGTATGAATATATTTATGAAAATAATGATATCATGTTTATTAATTTTGTGGAAATATAACCATTTATTTCGCCAGAATTGTTCCAAAAGTAACATTAGCACAATAACACCGTTGCTTAGCAACAGAAGCGTTGTGGCGGTACCAATTAACACGCAGGATTGAGTTCACGCAGTACATAAGACATAAGCTGAGCGATCATCTAACGTTTAGTGTTTAAGATGGGCTACGTGTGAGTCTAAACCGATGTCCCACCAAAGTGAATAAATATTTTTCCTCTGAAGTAAATTTACTTTTAAAATAAACCAGCATCGGCAACTACGCATTGGTTCTATTTTAAACTGTGGTCAATTAAATGTATCGATTTCAACTCACGGATAGTCCAGATGTACTGGTACCTCTACATAGTTACTCAACAAATGAAAATTACCACCAAGTCGAGTTCCGATCATATATCTTCATGTGGTACATTCCTCTAATGAAGATTAGTAACAGAAGGTGTATAACCGTTGTCCCGTTGTAATTGATCGTTCCTCCAATTCAAACGCGAGCTACAGATTAATGACCATCGGATGGTCAGGTCGGCACTGTAGATAATATATCTGGTCATCGCACCATCAATCCTCTGTGGTTACTTAACTCGATCAACTGCAATAAGGGTTACCATTTTAGCGCTCGCCGGAATTGTAAAACTTCAAATATGGCTATTACATTCTATGGCACCTAGACCTTGCTGTTCATAGCTTGCAAAAAGGCAAACAGTTGTCTGTTTTTTAAATATCACAATGAAGACTATAATCTTATTCTTATATTTGATGAATATAGTTCAATGCTTCTTAATAAATATTAAATTATTAGATTTTAATACGGTGAAACACATAAGAAATTTCAAAATATGGTCTGTTTAAATTAATGAAACAATTATCTATTTTAAATAACTTTTACAACTCGAATTACTGGTGCTATAAACGTATATGTCAACTTTTATATATGGCTGGCAGGTTATTTCGGTTTGAGTTGAATTTTTCTCAAAATCACAATAGGAATGTGACAGCCCTAGTGTCCGTAGACCACCCGTTTACGTAAACCTCCGTTAACCTAATTGAGTCTAATATAATTAAAGCTCTATCGATCGGTGCAACTAAGCTGCCTCAATTTTATATGATACACTTATGTTTATCAATATTTTTTAGGGTTTCCAATTTTTTTGGGTTTACAAAAATATTAAAGATGTAAGTACATGTTTATGTGAAAATAACAAATTATAATTAAATAAACATTTAATATCAAAATATACATCGCTTTATATACCTTATTTTTTATAATAATTCGGTATTCACCTCACGTACCACGATGAGAAAATTAAGAAAGGATGCAGTCCTGATTAACAGTCTCCGAACATTGGACGGACGTTTTCGTGGCGCCATTTTTAAATCGATAGTTTATCTATTTTCTTAGTCATTCATATTGCTTACTGTCTATTGGTGTACCTGTGTGTATTTAAACAAGTAAGTATAGTAAGGGTCGATCGTCAATTGTCATGTTTCAATCTCCATTAACGTCATACATTGCTTCATGTTAAGGCGCATGTGATTTAAATTGCAATTAATTGATATAAGTTGTCTGTGCGATTGCCTTCAATGAACTGATCAGACCAATTATTCATTGACCATTCATTCGGTGAGTCAATAACCGCGCACAATATTTCGTGCTGGTTGCCCTCTTTTATTATTAACAATTTGACAGTTATTAAAAATGGCTTAATGCGCTACGATAATATCTCAGATGTCATATATCGATAACGTTATGTTACTTACGTTTTAGTAACTGATAATATAATTATCAGATATGATTATGGTAATTAGAAATGCAGATAATATAAAGAAGCTATATAGGGTTAAAAACAGTGATAGCCTAATGGTTAAGAATTGAGCTCTCACGCTGGGAGTTCGAGGTTGAAATCCTGGCGCGCACATCTTTCTTTAAAAT
>DVPR01001884.1:0-10214 GCA_018239345.1 Oxynetra stangelandi | reverse complement strand
TCTTAAACTACTCACCGTCCACCCTTACCTTATTCTAATTTACTATGTTGCTTTTTACAGCAGGATATAGCACATGTAAATATCATGTCCTCTAAGGAGTAACATTAGTACGAATTGGTAACAAGATACGTTTTTATTGGTTTGACAGTAAAACTTATGACAAGATTAAATTCATTCTTACTATGAAATTACCGAGGAAAAAAAATTAAATTTTAACTGTCTTTCTGGCTTTGAATATGCGGTTGATTCAAATAGATTATTGATAATATTTAAGAGAACTCTATAAAATCTTATAGCTAGAAATATAACTTTCACTTTTTTGTCCGTCCGATTAAATTATTTCTATATTAGAAAGCTTACTAACCCAAATAGTTAAAGCTCTATTACGCATAAGAGGTTCTAAAATAAGCACCACAAATTTAGTTTACTTAAACGCGTAGCACATAGGTACTATAAAAAATATAATTTACTGCACACGTTTTTGTATTAATAAATCTTACGTAATCTGACAGCGTTCATTAGATAAACCCCTCCCTTGTTCGCATCGAAAGCCTGTCTAGTCACTTCCTTTCAGCCAACATAACGTTTACGTGCCTGCTTCTATGGTTTGTCGTTCTCAATAATTATACATATGTAGATAGGTATATACATATATAATATTATCCTTACATCCTCGCTTTGTAACTGAATTGAATCAATTCCGAGTGTAACTCAGTATGTGTCGTAATAAATTAGGCATACCTACCTCGTTTCCAAATCTTCAATTGGCTCAACTTGGCGAAATTGGATCAAATTTATTTCCATTTGATATACTTACACCTAGGTTTTTGTTACATTTACATTCGAATTCAAATGTTCAATAGTATCTAGTAATTAGTTTTGTTTGATTGAAGCATTGTATCATTGGTAGCTAGCAGAACATGTATACGATTGGCTAGGGCGAGTACAATTTCTGCCGTGAAGCAGTTGTTATTAATTATACTAATCTGTGTTTCGGTTTGAAGGGTGTGGTTGTTAGTCCTCGTGTATACTAGAGGCGATCATTTCAGTCCTCAAGTGTAGCAAAACTTCTGTAACTTGCCAAGAATATGACAAAGTCCTGTTCGAGATGGGTCGCAGTTCTCTATGGAAGGCAGCGGCCACGTGTGACTAACGCCTGCCCGTTTTCTAGTTTCCTAACATAAAAAATAAGTTAAATTTACCTATTTAACTTAGAATCTGAGTCCATGAATACACAGCTGAATACAACTTTACCGTGCTCATCTGCATATGATCGATTTAAGGATTTGTATCATAGCAACATTACTATGAATGTTCTAAGTGTATTCAGTGAACACGTGGAAGTATTACCTGGTAGATTGACATCCAAATCTTAAATCTCTTTGCAATATTCCCCAATCCGCACTAGAGTCATGTGTGTAATAAATCCAGGCTTCCTCTGGTAGTTCGGCAGCCAGCACTGTATCTGCTTACGAATATTGTAACAAACTGAGTTTTCAGTATAATTCCTTTAAATGTATCACTCAAATAAAAAATGAATATTTCTAATTTCTAATTCGAGGTGCTTATCTAAAACCTTTCAAAGGTTGTAATCCCTTATTGCTAGCTGACAGCTTTGAAGGGATGGTGTGTATCGGTTTAAATTGAGTAGGTAATCGTTGAAAATAGATTTCTAATAAAATATTTGTCCAAGTAAAACATGAACTTTTATTGAAAGTTTAATATCGAATTTCATTTTATTTGCCGACAGATTGTTACAAGTTTAGCCCAAACCACAATATCATGCTATATTTATAAAACCTACTTTAATACTGATGCAGTTTAACACTGGAACGTTGGCGCAGTGATTCGTGTATCTGACTGCTGCGTCAGCGGTCACGGGTTTGATTCTCTGTTCTGTGTCATGTAGTTTATCAGCGGTCTGGTTACCATGACACAGGCACTGTGGAACTGTGTGTGGAATTGTCCAATTTTTATTATAATTATACTTCTCTTATTATATTTTTCTGAAAACGAAAGTTGTGGGCAAATAAAATTCGATATAAATTAATAATAAACGTACAGTCCAAGTAAGCCTCATTAGTGTAAGTAGGCACTAATAGGTATTTGTTTTGGTATCACGGTAATCTTTGCGTCGATGCTTATACGCCGATACCCCGGGGAACACATTTTAATCAGATTAACAGCTTTTCACGGACAAGATACGTGATCGCGCCGGTCCCTTGCACAATTACACTAAGTTGAGTTTAAGCGAACAGACAACTTTAAGTCTGTAACGATATATGGGTCTTATAGTTATCTTCAATACTGTCGGTACGTACTCTAAATTTTAATGCATGTATGTTTGTGATTATGGACAATGTACTATTATAGTTTTAAGTATTTATTTTGCAAAACAAATACCTTTGCCAAAAGTATTATTGAATTTTTAACCCAATAAAGCTACACATCTAGTAATGGATAATGTATGTATGATTACTAGATGTGTAGCTTTATTGGGTTAAAAATGAAATAATACTTTATATATATATATATATAAAATTTCTCGTATATTGATTTTAGGAACAATAATACATGAATAATTAACCGCGACACAAAATAAACCCGTGGCACCGAGACGGAATAACGTAACAGCGAATTGGCCAACAAGTCGGAAAATCTCGCGCGTTTTTATTCTTAATTAAAACTCATAAATTAAGGCAATGAGATCGCAGAGGTTTCAGCTAATGAGAGTTTTTATGGTGTATATATATATTAAGAAAGATTTTTTAACAGCTTGTTTGCCTGAGTTTATGCGAATAAACGGATAACTACGTGGTCGTTTCGTTGTTTCTATTTGGACTGGGTACTGTTACAAACAATTACATGCAGCTATTCTTGTTCTTATTCAAGTGTCAGTAATTAGTACCGAAATTTAAAATAATATCCAATCATATATGTATTATGTATGTATGTGGTGATATTATTCAATTATTTTGTAAACCTATGATGTGACGAATTGGCGCTAACAACAAATGATAATTTTAATCTCTGACTGAAATACCTTACTGAGGAACGAATGAAGATATATTAAAAAAATAAATCAAAAAGTCAAAAAGTCAGTAAATATGTGCGAAGATCGTATTACTATATAATTTTCTTCAATATCAAAGACAGTCATATTCAATATCAAAGAAGGCAGCTATTATTATATATTATATAAAATTGTCTCGTATGGAGTACGAAAGTAAAATATTTGAGCAATCCCTTAATAAGATTTAAACATTTTGAGAACAGAAAAAAATGGCACTCATACGCCCTCGCAACGTATATTTCCGAGGCATATTTCTGTCAGAAAAAAATTCAGCTAAATTCAGCAAAATATATATTTGAAGCTGAATTTTTCTTTGACGAGCATCCCTTTAATGTAATGAAAAGAACTTAGAGAATTTATTTCGAATTTCTTGCTAAAATGCTATCGCCTACATCTGTATTAAGAATTTATGAAAATGAATTTGAATTGTTTACTAACAAGGAATGATAAGGACTGACGGACGGTGCAAAATAGAAAAATAATTATGAAATATGAATATAATATGTTTCTCCTGTGAAAATTCTACTTTAAACATTATTGGAGTAATGATAAACTAATTAAATAATAAAATGTAGGATAAATATAATGAGAAAGCGGCGTTGTCTTGCAAATTGTTTGTAAGCAATGTTTTTGATTAACAAGAGAGCGTCAGAGCACGAAGCGCGCAGTTTCGTTGAGATCGCTAAGACCTATTTGTAATTAAATTTTGCCAAACGTTGAATTTAAATTATCTTTTCCTGTTTGTTTTTACATTGACCTGAATTGACTAAAATAAATCGAGTAAAAACACAACATGTTAGCGACAAAACTGAAGTATCATCAAGATGAGCTTATTCTGCGTAGTCAGTGAGTGAAATTTATTGTGACTCCGCTTTTATTACAAAGCGGGCTACAACTAAATTTGTACCGGGAATATTTCATAAATATTTTAACAGGCCGCTCGCTACAAAGCTTATCCACACTCATTTGGACGGTCACTCCGTCATAATTTGAGTTTCAGGGTTTATGGAAATTTCTTATAACAACATTTCCTCGAGTTGCCAACTAAGTCGCGAACTCTTTTGTATAATAAATTAAAATCTGGCCCCCGAAGAAAAAATGCGAGTAATGCATTATATTATAATATAACCAAATTCGCAAGAGTTCAAAAGGAACTTCGCAATCATATAGTCGAATCATGACTGCTACTTCTACTATATATGTTGTACCGGTTTGTATCAAATACCCATTGTTAAATGTAAAATTTTTAATCCTCAAATTTTAAATAAATAATGGGCTTGTTACTCACTATTGCTGTTACAAAAGACCGTTTTCGGCATATAAAACCGGCCTCCCCTGTACTGCTGAACGTCACATTGGACCCCTGCCGTGTAACTATATAGAATTAAATCAGATTAACACTTAGTCGCTTACATTTTTATATTGGTCTTTTAAAAGAGCTTTTTATCTAGATTAGGGGCATTACAATGTAATCTCAACGGTTGAATGCAGGCGTTAACAAAAGAAGTGTTAAATCTCTGGATACGTTTAATAATAATAGTTAGGGTGGTTTATTTACAGATTTTATCTAAGGAAACTTCAGTTACACTGGTGGGAAATGGTTTTTTTTAAGTAAGTTTATTTATCTTTCGCTATTTATGTTTACGACTAGCTGGTTCCTGTGCTTTCGTAGGCGACGGTTGCGGCCTGCGCATAGGACATTATATTATAACTCGAAGTTTTTATTCTACTATATAAATAGTCTGAGGTACTCCTTATCCTAGCTATCTGCCAGTAAAAGGCCCGTCCGAGTCGATCCAGCTGTTAAGGGTATTAACCGAAATGGATAGACAGACAGGCTGACAAAAATCAATATTTTATTTGTTATGAATACCGTATATATACTGCTACTCAATGCCGCAAATGCTCAGTGGAATATGGTAAACGCTTACATTCGTATATCTCCCAGAATAAGCCATAACTGGCAGCTAGTAAACTTCATTGCAAGCTCGTACTTTTTGGAGTAATGGTGGCCAGTTTGTAGCTGATTCATATACATATTCATATACTCGTATTAAAGAAGTGGCCATTAAATTTCATGTTGGCTCATACAATTCTAAACAAATATGTACTTATTATTATATTATTAGCAGGTATATATTCACGGTATTTAAATGAGTTGTGACAATTATGTATGTAAATTATTTCGTGTAAGTATGTATTAATTGAAAAATTTCGTAATGTTCTGACAAACAAGTCAACATTTATTTCATAAAATAACATAGTTAAATCGATGTTACCTATAGAGAGCACATCAATGGCTGTATTTTTCTAAACTAGAGATCGCATAATTTCCTTACTCACAAAATGTTGTAATGATATATTTCATATACCGTGAAATATAACTCGCTATGATTGTAAATTAATACAAGTGTTATGTTTAGAATATCTGTTGTTTATGTGTGTTTTAATTGGTCCTATAGGTCATTGAAACCTAGGATAAGGATATACATAGGTAACCTAGAATAAAACACCGTTGTCTAGAATATGCCTATTCACCTTGGCTTTGAACATAATTGTTGTAATATATAATATTTAATATGCCTATATAATAATAGTAATTTTTAACAATGGCCAACATGTTATACCTATAACAAATTAAGTTAAAAAACCCTAAAATATTTTATTTTATTTATAATAAACCCCATTGATCTGTTCTGATATTAGTCCACGAGCAATGAAAGGATATATTAAAAAAAGTTTGTTAATATTCAAATCCCAATTTCAATATTAGCATTTGGTTGAACCCTCACATCCTCACCAATGAAATGTATAAAGTCAACTTGAATTTTAACTTTTTGGCTTGATAAAAGTATTTCGAAATTAATTTAACTCCCACTGCATTTCTAGTTTAGATGTACTAGCATAACTACTCGTGCTTTGGTTCATTAAATTCCCTCATATTATGTTTGAAAGAGCCGATGTCGATCAAACAGAAATCGAATTTTAATATGTACATTGTTTTATATTATTATAAAGTACTTGTAAACATTTGGCTAGGCTAATTATAACTTACATTGATTTTGACTTACACTAATTATAAAGTACATAAATTACAACTTGAATTAATTATATTATCATTTTACCTTACTAAAGAAAAACAACAGTAATTCGTTTTATAGAAATTGCTTATAAATCGGTAAAAGAAAATCGGTTAATAATAAGTTGACACGTATCATAAATTTCCACATTACATAAGAAATTTGCAATACACAATGTTTTTAATTACGTCTATTATTTTTCTTAATTTTAATGAAGGATAACAACATGTAAATTATCTGATATTTAAAATTTCCTCTCAGTTCATAGAATTGTATCCAATCTCAGATACGGCTAATTATATCCTTTAGATCAGTCAATCACGTTGCTGCTTTGTGTCTGCAATTGGAGCTGACAAAATTTCATAACAGATAATTCGAACTTCAAACGCACTCGTTCATTTCACACCCTAGATCGAACGGTTATCGCATCTACACATTCAGTGCGTATACGCATGAAGATTAGCATATGCGTATTAAAATATATAGTAACGAGTCGCATAGCTTCCATTCGCATGAGTCACGGCGCTGCATACGACTGAATGAAGGTACAGTGAACTAAATTAAGACGAGACGGGATTCAGTTCGAGCGACGCGTTGAACGATTGAATGTAATTATATTGCAACGTGCATTCTAAATACATTTGCAGCATTTGCTTTTAATACATAAGCGAACGCTTTCCGACCATTGATTGAACTATGAGTATAAATAGTTTCACGATACAATCTATATAGCTGAGTAGCCAAGTGGCCTGGCACGTAATTCTGAATTTTAAAAAGTTTATGAGCGTTATTTAGATGTCTTTTAGCCAACGCGGAGGACCATTGCCTTAATGTGAAACATTCTGAGAACATTCCCGCGTCCAACACTAAAATGATAAAAGGGTTCCTGGTGATAAAGGTAAATACGAGGAATGCTTTAATTTTTGCATCACTTTACGTACATTCGGTTTGATTCCAGTTTATGTTTAGAGACATTCCGTTTAATTCTAGTCAGCTCAAGTAAGATTTTGATTATGACATATTCTTTTATTATTATTATTATATAAATAATTTTAATGGTATCCCAACTAGATTTTATAACCACTGAGTTGACAGTAAAACTGCCGTATAATTTGCATACAATTACAATATTATCATACATTGAAAACAATTTCAATTAGGCACCGTTTGATAACTATATAAACTCCATTATATTAGTACTATAAACATCGGAATGCTTTTGTGGAATTAAACAAATGAGCAAATTTGTTGATTCTGGGCAAATTCATCAATACACCGGCAAAGCTATTACCACAATATAATGTACAATTACTCAGTTCGGAACGGTAGTGATTGTTAACGCTTATTGCTACCATGTTTTATTTATTTATTACATTTATTTGTATTTAAAATATTTACAGTCCAATAAAAATATGCACGATAAATATTTTTTGATGTCCTACGTGATAATAGAGTACATTATTGTTGTTGGATATCATAAATTATCTACATAATGGAAAGATAAATTAACGTTGTAATAATATATAGAAGCATTTCAATGATATGATGATGTGTAAATAATGTTTTATGCGATGATAGAACATGATACGGTTTACTCGGGGAAGTATTATCGCAACGTCTGTTTCATATCCTAAACTAAATCTCCGAAAAATCAGTTATGGAAACACATATTCGTAACTGCACGTGATAACATTATACTAAGGAATGAATAAATAATATTTTTGGTTATGTATATATATATATATATATGTGTGTGTGTGTAATTATATAGAGTGTTGAATTCTATCAGTGTATTATATAGACACAGATTCTATAAAATTACAATTATATACATAATTGTAATTTTTCTATTGTTATTTCCTTTCATTGTTTTCACGTGTACTAAATTCACACCTCGGCTTTGATCTACAGTATGGTCGGCGAAGCGAAAATGTCACCTCCTAGTTTCACAGCTGCCTGGGCAATAGCTTCGACCGTTTATTGTCGGTATTAATTGAACCATATATTAATATAACGTACAATGAGAATCGAACATCAAAACATTCTTGTTCCTTGTAACGTTTACTATCTATACGCATGTAGTGTATACGGTACGTAATTTTTGGGCCAGCTTTGAAACTCATACGCTTAAAATTATATTAAAACATGAATGGCATGGAATTTTTTAATTTTATCTTTGTGTAATTTCATTTTGTAAATTGTGTATTAAAAAAAGCATATATTACCTACGGTTACGTAAATAATGTTTGTGTCTTTCTACGGTTATAATAACTTCAATTTAAAGCGATTAACATTACGATGTTATATACGCGAAAGTATTAGTGAGTAATTCATATCAGTGCTGCTTTTATGTGGTAAAATATAGCTCAATGGCTAATGTGAATTTTCCTGCAATCAATACACGATCCCTGACGACTTCATTAGTAAAGTCGCCGAGCTATTGCGATGCATACGTTACATGCATTAAGTAGATCAAATTGCAATTAATATCATTTTAGGTACCGAATTTTAGTATGATGATAAAATGAAATGTAGTATTCGACGCTAAGAATAGCGGTAAGAATTTATTAACAGTTAACAGTAACCCGCGTCCAGCAATAGGACGTAAAACATGTTGTAGTCAAGCCAATATAACATAAATCTTATCTTAAACTAAAAAGAGAATAGTAGAGAGAACGAACTCGCTGACTTTTCATACGAGCGAAACGTGAAACTATGAAAAATGTCTCAGAACTTGAGTAAAAGCAAAACAGCGATGACATTAGCCGCCATCTATGTATATCGACATTGGACATGTATTTATCTTTGTCGCGTCCGGAACAAACACAAATAAATGGTCTCTTCTTCCGCGCCCAAAATGCTATTAAGAGCGTGAATGTGAAAAGACAGTAATGGGCGCATTATACTGTATTCGACTGTCACAGAATTTAAGGGATATATTCAAGAATCATACAATACTATTTGTTGTACCCGAGATAGAGTGATATATGCATTACTGAAATGTATACGCAAAAGCTAGCTATATAAGTGGATAAATTATTTATAGGTGTTTGCTTTAAGATGCTATATTTGAACTGTCGCTTCTGAACAGAATATTTTCACTTGCATTATTCCTTCTTAACCTTAAAAGGTGTATACGAATCGCCGGACAGAGTGCCGCCCTAAACCTTTCTGTTTCGGTCTGATGGGTGTGGTTGCCCATCCTCATGTATATTAGATCGACCATCCCAGTACTAAAACGGAGTAATGTATCTGTAACTAGTCTCAAATAGAACAGACACTACTAGGTACTACGCGTACGACCATATATCTACATATACATATGTATAATAACTGGACTAATATTACTAGCTGTCATTGCACCAGTATTGTCATCTATACATTGTTTTAAATACAACTAACTAACTTATCGAAACTAACTATCGAGACTGTAGCCGTCCTATTACTATAGTTCTGTTTGGAGAATATTGCAGTTGAGTAGCAGGTAGTGGCCATTGACTGCTGCCTGCTCATTTTCTATATTCTGTTTAGAATATCTCCTTAAAAATATTCTTTTTGCACCTAGTTCATTACTGTTCTTTGTAAATTGGAAAAATATCAACCTGTACCAATGTATTCTTTATACAGGGGTAGGTGGTAGAAGACAAACATATGTCTACACATTTAGGAACAGAGCAAGCCCACTCAAGCCGGTTAGGACAATCTGAATTTACCTATAATAAAAACCTAATAATTGTCATAACACGCCAAATTTTAATTCGCCTGGGTTAAGCCTGTGAAATTCTGGAAATCTGGTTTACCCAGAGAATATCCAGTTGAGGAATAACAATAATAATAATAATTTATTGTCTTTCAAAGCATATACAATAAACTATTTAGGTTCATAGTTTATTAACAATAAATTAATAGAAAAATAAATAAACCAAATAAAGGCTATATATGTATAGGAGGTGCCTAAATTTTTGCCAACCCAGGATTTCATTCTACGTAACACTGTTTTGCAAACGCGAGTTTTTCACTTGGAAAGGGGCAACAATATTACCTTATATTGTTAAAGCGTT
>DVPR01001883.1:0-10215 GCA_018239345.1 Oxynetra stangelandi | reverse complement strand
GTTCCGAGTCCGAGAAATAACTAGAATATATGTTGACGATCCCAACACGGTTGCACCCAAAGTTAATACCGAGGTACAATATTAAATGTACCTAATGTTTATCAACGCCATTGGCATCGCTATTACGTGTATACCTTTTTTACGAATAGGCTAGACATGACTAAAGAAGTACACCCTAATGTATAGACTACCCAGGCCTTCACAAACACAGGAGATATAGTATAATTTCCAACAGAGAACATTTAAAATGAAACCTAATTCTGTGACAAATTAAAACAAATGGAATAAGAGATATATCGGCTCACGTCCGACAAATAACATCTGACAGTACTTGATCGTCGGGTCACGATTGGAGTGTGTGCTTACACGGTGACGTCATTGCATATTGATGGCTTTCGGATAGCTTCAATAGATTGAATCGCTTTGGCGACTCAATCGCTCGGATTCCAATATCTATTACTAAGCGTAGGTAAAATGAATGTTTGCGATATTAGTGCTGGAGACGTTAACAATGATAACAACGCTACGTACGTTTTAGAAAAGCAATAATTAACCGATAAAACAGAATACTTTTAGATGCGAACAGGTAGTAAGATTTTATAGTAAACAATAAATAAGTAACCATTACGTCAGGTGCCTAGCGGAGTAGGCAGAGAGCAATGAGTGCCAAATATCTTTGTCCTTGCAGACCTGACGTCGAAGCACGTCATCATTACATTCATCATTCTCTTCATCAGTCTCTTCATTCATCATCATTCTACATTCTACATTCATCAGTCTCTTCATGCATACACGCCGTTTTCGAAGGCTCTTGACTCCCCTATCAGCCAGTGCCTGACCTATTTGTTTGAGATAGGACAGTCTTGGCCTCCCTAGGCACCTACGTCTACCACCAAACATAAATCTTACACGGAATGATTATTGTTAAGAATATTTGAATTGCCACCTTTAATGCTTATCACATTTAGGATACAAACTTATGCTTATTTCAGCTATATTTATTGCAGGTTTTGGTAACAGATATTTTCGCTTGGGTGTATCAATCTTTGTTGAGTACGTACAAAAGTATTTATGTATGTTTGTAGATATGCATACAAATAGTTAGAGTTAACGTTATTGCATATTTAAGAGGAACTCCGCTTGGGAAACAGCGCTTTCGTATTAATAGATAGCAATTTGAACAGTTACCAAAGATAATGTCGCGTTTCGTAAGTATTTCAATGACACAGTGACTATTGTAGAAAATCATGCACGTACATGTTTTGAGGAAACAGCAAAAGTATTTTTTTCAATCAGTATTTCTGGAATTACAAATCCGCAAGTGACCTGAATTTATTGTTGACGACATATAGGGGTTGTGTGTGTTATGATAAATCAACAACTTTCGTGATTCACTTTCAACTCTCTCAACTCACTTCTCAACTTCTCTTTCAACTTACTTCTCATCAACTTATATATACGTGTAAGAGTTGTGACAGGATATATTATATTTGCCAATAAAATTATTGACTTTTAAATTATAGATTATTTTTCAAAAAAAAACCATCAATTTGTTCCAAAACAAATTGAACAAAATAAATTGAAGGCATAGGAATCAGTAGACAAAATCATTCATTTACATGAACATACAATCAGAACGTTTCACAAACATTCATTGTACGTAGTTTAACGGCGAACCGGAATACATTTCAGTGCACAGCGAATGAACACAGTATCGCTGATTGACAGCGACTCGATAATAAAAGCTGTTGTCAGCCAACTAGACATGTGATGTTTTCGACAAATCCTGACTGATATTAGCGATGTAAAATAAGAGCTGTTTGTACGTGCAATTCATCCGCAAAGCCAAGTTCATAAAGCGTATAAATACAGTGGACCGAACCGTGTGTATAACATAAATACTATTGATTATAATAATGGCAACTCGGCTGCCAATTGTTTCATTTCGGATTATTTGAAGAGGTATAATTAACGTGCTCTTATGATATGTGGTACGAGAGCAACAAACAAACACAATTCTTTTAATTGATACTTGAAACGCGAGCGTGTTTCCTGTTAGCATATTTTCAAATGATGGCGGCGTAAATATTTCAGTTAACTTTTATTTGGTTTCCTGTGTTGGCACACGTTATATTTTTTTTTGTTATATCGAAACAATAGCAATAGCGCATAAAAAAGTAGTATTTATGAATTGATAGCTAATGCGTATACACAATATCTCTACGTCAGTCTGTATGGAAGACACGTGATTTTCTCGAGAATAAGAATGTCTACATCCTAAATTTAATAATAGCGAAAAGACATATATGAAAACTGATATCGTTACTAGTTGAAAATAATAAAACGGAGATGGTAACGAGTGCATATGACATATGATTTTAACTTAATATCAAAACTAATTTTGAGATTCTCGACTGGTAAAAGGTCTTAGTTCAATCAATATTATTTATCAAAGTAACCTTTCTATGAGTTGTTTTAATAAGAGGAGTAAATTCGTTTTAGAAGCTAGTAAATGAAATTCGAATTCAAGCTAAGTTTTCGTTGAATTTCGAATTAAGGAATAAAATGACTTTACGTATATTTTTAGGGCTTATGGTACCTATCTACTATAATTTAAAAACTATAAAATTACCACCAAGCCGATATACAACGCGTTACATACGAAAACTAGGTTAAGGATGTTCAAAACGATTGTACATTATTTTTGAAAGTAATTACACCTGGTTCGTATCTAAACATCGGTTGGGTGGCGGTCACCAAAAAGCTATCAATGATAAATAATTATCATTCACATTTTTTATGTTCAATATAATAAATCTTTACTGCCTTTATAAGATCGTGCGTAGTTTTAATGACGTTATTAAAATAAACTATATTTAGAAAGATCGCGAGCTTTATACCACCATAAAACTACTTTGATTTGTATATATTTGCCAATGGTAATTAATCCATGTGGTATGTATGGGTCGTCGTGGCGTTTTGCGCTTATTGCTTTCGTCGCACGTTCACTGCAGACGATGAAATCTAAAGCTAGACGCAAGATCAAGGCACTAAGATGTTAGGTCTCCTCATTAGGGTATTTGATGGAGAAGAGGCGCAACGTAAACGGGTTTGTCTTATATTTCTCACCAATTTATATTACTTGCTTTAAAAATTCGTTCGTGAATCATACATTTATAACAATTTATTCCTTTGTGTTTTGAGTTCATAACAATTCACGGTGCATGGTTGCCATCACTGATGTCCAATACAAGAAAATCATAGTGGTAGGAAGATATGCTATACGCGACACATGTTCTTGTAGTTGGATATCAAGTGATTATTATTAACATTATTTCGGCACTAAACTAATTGCATAAAAAAGTTGGTAATATTTGATAGTTGGGAACAAACACTATCCATTTATACATATGTCATAAAACAGTTATAAATTATTTTTAAATAATAATTATTAATAAAGAATTAAAAAATATATTATAAATAAAATAGAAAACTGTAATACTCACATTCCAATAAAGCGTGTGATATTATATTAAAAACAATATATTTGCTTCGTAACTTAAAATATATTTCAAGAAAATAAAATTAACAAATTCAGTTCAGTTTCATAACATCTTAAATAAAAATAGTTTTAATTACTGTACTGTCGAAGTTCAAGGCATGGTACGAATTGGAATTTCAGAAACTTACCCCGAATTAAATTTCAACTACACAATATTGGCCAAATACGAATTTACTTGGGAGAACTAAATTCAATACAAGTTGGGAAGGAGATATTTTCGCTCTTGTTTTCATTAATTCAGAGAGAGTGGGATCGCTTTTAAAGTATCTAGACGATGATTAAAAGCATTGCTTGAATAAATTTGTATACAATTTTAGAGATGCTGTCTGGTTCGACTTTAACATAGCAGGTGGACCGTACTGAAGTTGAAATTCAAGTACAAAGGCATAGAAATATCTCAGTAATAATACATACAGACATAACAATTGTGAAAACAACAGATACATTGAGATAGAACTACTCGTCAATCGCTTGGTTCCGACTCGAACTGTTGTTATAATTTTTTATACTTCATTCGTGTATCAAGAGAAACATAATTACCAGGATATATTTGTGGAATGTATACATTATTTATTTAATGTTTAAACGTGCATATGCACCGCTAAACATCGATCACGTTAATACTAATTCATGTTAAGTGAATAATATGCACAGCGTCAATACTAGATATACAAAGAAACAAAGTATTAAACATAGTAACAAATTAGGTTATTACTACTCATATAGATAGATTAAGAGATAAAGAATAAACAATAAATAAATAACCGTCACGCCAGGTCCCTAGCGGGGTAGGCAGAGCCCACGGAGTGCCAAACATCTCTGTTAGATTAAGGGATGACGTCATATAAAGTGTAAAGAAATATTACTCATCGAAAACAGAAGCTCCGAATTAAGCAAACGAATAAATAAATATTTATCAGCATTAAATACTCAGTAGACGAGAATTGCATACATTGATGCATGCGCGCGATATCGTGTTTTTGCACGACCGAGATGTTCCTTTTCATAACCCGAGGTTAAAACAAAGACATTTGAAATTATAATTTGAGCTCATACACCGTGGCCGTAAAACCTTTGTTATGGCCCGTTGAATAATTATTTATTTTTATAATGGACGCCTCTAATGGCGTTTGTGGACGAAGTGATGAATTGTATTTACATATATTTTAGCACTCTTCGCAAGTGACGATAATAAAACATAGTAAAATGCGCGTTAAAATAACGACGCTTTAAATATATGAAGTGTAGTTAAATAAAAGGTAATTAAAAGGCATATTAACGCTACCAGTTTCTTTTTGTTAAAGTAATTTTTCATTAAAAAAGTTACGAATATCGAATTGGTAATATATCCATTATATTATTTAAAATAGCTCTTTCATTACTTCCAATTTACAACGAAGAAATGCGACAAACACTACTCGAAAAACCACTATTCGAGAAACTCGGTACAAGATAAAACAATAGCTAATTGATAACACAATGGTAGTTATTGAATGAACCATAAAATGGAAATACGTTGATGGAAACAGTAAACGAAATACGCCCGTCGATAATAAATACGTTATCTGTACAATACAATGCCGACAGAGAAACTGTTCTACTGTGCGATACAGCCGCGGCGAAAGTACCAGTACTTGGCGATGAAATTTCACGGCAATAAAGTGATCCAAACAATAAAAACAATATTTAAAGACACTTTATGGTCAAGTGAATAATATGCCTATTAGAAGTTCCAAAGTGCCAGTTGTATGTAACGATTTTGAGAAGAATATGATGAGAAGAATATTAAGAATATTATGATACGAATGAATGGTGTTTGATATTTGCAAATATAAAGATTTCTGTACATTTATTGTTGATTTATGTTTTGTGAACAGCGAAGGCGCATGTAGCAATCACAAACGCTGCCGCCCACAAGTCCGACAGGAGTGAGACTTAGTTATTAGTTGCATTTTTAAACGTTTTATAATAATATTTTCAGGATGCTGTTTGGACTGTCCTGTATTTGTACTGACTCTAATACGAGTATGTTTGCGGTGAATCGAACCGATGGTTTTCATGCCATCTTGCGCAAAAGGACCGCAGCATTATTAAGTGCTATAAGGACTAGTCACAACAGCGTCCTAAAAACAACGGTGTATGACTTTACATGCCAAATGTTAAAATCGTTTGTGCAGAGGGCGACTAAATAAAACTTGCTTTTTTATTTAGTCAATCTCCACAAACACTACGTATTTTGATCTTATTACTGTGGCGTTGTTACCATGATGTTTTTTTGTGTATGTTTCTGTGTGAAATTAATAATTGACATTTTTTATTTATTACTACCAATAGATTCTTCAGGTCTTTTTGACTACCAAATCGATTTATGCTGCGTGGTAATAATAATTTCTACTGTATTAAAATCATCGCGCCATTGAAACACAGTTATAGTGCCATTTGAATTTTATGATAAACTGTATCGTAAAAATAATAAACCAATAAAACGATAATTAATTTTAATAGTTGATTAAATTTAAATTAGCCGCGTTCAATTTTATTTCAGGTCCCACATCCTGCCTGTGCAGTTTAAATATCGATAAACTACTATCTGAAGTAGACCGGGCGTGGGGGACGTAAAAGCCGAGTAATAAAACCCTTGCTCAGCGAAACGCAAAGATAAACCTTATTATCTACTTAATGTGCTGTATTGGGACATTCTTTTACCAACCGTTCGCGACACGAACCAACGGACGATCGACCGAATGATCGCACGATGCGCGTACGCAAGGCAGGGAGTAGGGACCATGTTAAAAATTATCATGGCTCCAAATCGATGAAATGCGCAACTATTTGTGAACGTGCTCGCCGCAACGTATCCAATCGATTCTAGTCGTTTTTGGGCAGAACACAATGGATTGTTGATTGTTAAGATGAGATCAGATGATATGGCTAGCAAAAATGATATATAACATTTCAAATTGTCTATCGAATTTGTTACGAAAACGTTGCTACTGACGTTGATTCTCTGTTAAGCATTATTTTGTCAATAAATGTAATTTTAGTCTAATCAAACAATTATTTCTATTAATGGAGTGTGACGTACATATACTTTATAATTAGGACTATTGTAAGTATTTCAAATCAATACAATGTTTAGAGTTCTCGAAAGTTCTTTGTGACAAAACCATCAGTGTGTGTACCATACAATTGGCCAATAACGATGACGATGGTCAAGATTTAGTTCTATATTAGGAGCGAATTGCTCATGACCCCGGGACGGTCTCCGGCTATTTCATTGTGGGGGCATCAATTGCTAAATGGGGCAATCTCGCGTGCGGGCCATATGAATTGTGTTTCATATATGTACATCCTAAGGATTATGTATTAGTCCGGATTTTATTGTTGTTTACGAGCATTTGAATATTGTTTATCTACATATTACCTGATGATATATTGATTTTTAAATATGTCATATATATTTCAAATTTGCACGTTGAGTGGAGACTGTTAGGTGGGTTACTATACATTTTATCTATATTAAAATAATATGTTAATATTTTATTAATGCGTCGTCAAGAGACAAAATATTTTTTAGCGCTTTATTGTGGCAATCGTAGCGCTTAGCAGCGATTAATTCATGGTATGTGTTTAGGTTATCGTGTAATAAACAGTACGATAATTATATTTATCTATATATGCAATTTTATCAAAACTTTTGAATCGATTTAGAATCGAAGATATAAGTACATGGGTACTAGACGTACCTACCCACTCGTAGTCATGACCCATATCGGTTATACGATTTTATTGTAAAAGCGAGTGCGCTTCAAATGCTGAATGGAGCAATCTGCGCCGGGCGTGTGGCTTAATGGCCAGCTCTAGTGGTTTCAATTGGAGCCCGTCCTGTAATCGACGCAATCAGAGCCGCTACGCGACGATTCGAAGCATTCAAAACGATCTAAACATCATTCTGTGATGCTGTTAGAAAGAGCTGTTGTAGTAAATGCAAGTTTTTTCATAAAACCCTTAAATGTATTTACTGTAGTACTATTTGAAAAAAATACGCCATTGAATATTAAATTACAATATAATTTTGTAATCTCACATTTGTTGCCACTATGTTATATTTATATTCCTTGCCGTGGTTCATCCATGACGTCAAGCAGATGCAGAAAATCTGTATTAAATTTACTCATCTTATCCTGTATATCTAATACAACGATTTGCAGTTTTGACTTAAACCCAAGGTAATTAATTACCTATGTAAATTAATTACATATTCTTCTGAAAATAAAATTGTCTTTTTGCGGCATAAAGGCTATATATACTGATATTATCATTATAAATCAGGAACGTTACTAACTTTTGAAAAGGTTGTACAATTATTTTATGCCAGCCCCAGACATCATAAATTATAAACTCGTACAAATTGAAATTAGACCAGTAATTCAAAGTTAAAACGTGTAATGTTATATTAAGAATATATTATGTAGGTATAGGTAAGGACTATATCAGCACCACATTAGGTAAAATAATTTGAACTAATCTTCAAATCGGCTATAATTTTCCGCAAATTAAGAGGCACAGGTGGGTGTATTATGTAGGGTTAATCCTTTGAAGTTGATGTAGCTACGCTGTTAAACCAAATTGCTGGATATTCGTTATATTAGATAACAAACCATATAGTAAGTTACTACATTAATATGTTTAGAATATTCGTTAAGTTTGGTACATTGAATAAAAAATTAAATTATTTTTTTTCAAGCAGGAAAATCGTGATAAGCTTACAAATCAAACGATTCAGTTATATCACAACGGCAACTCGAACATCCCATGTCGATGAAAAACCTGTGTCGAGGATAAAAGGCGCTCATAGAACTGGTTCATCATTTATGAATAATTCAATAGATTCTCAGTAATTGTCTATTTTTTGCCGTACGTCAATCTCGCTTGCAGGCTTTATTATCGCCATAGAGATATTGGTGACCTAAAAAACAGGAATCTACGACTTATTTTATCACGATCCTAATCCCGATGCTATCATGCTCTTTAATTATTAACATTGTTTGAACAATGTATTTTCAAGGTCCGAAAAGACACGGTTTTATGTGTATTTGAATTGAGCTATCGACATTTATTACTGAACGTTAAAACGACGGACACTGTTATAGGCGTGATGAGTTAAATGAAATTAATTTTATAAGTGTTTTTTGGAACATTTACCAACATAATTCTTGATAATAATTTTTCCAAATGTTTAGCGAGTCCGAAAATGTGAGCCCGTCCGTCCGCCTAACTTGTTATAAATGATTTCACTTCCATACAATAACAAGTAAATAAATACGTAAATGCTATTTTATTAGATAATAGTCCGACATTTGTTTTATTGACGAGCCCTCTTGATCAAATATCCCACAAAATGTGGCTTATAGAAAATGGCCCACGAAAATAATCTCACTGCGTACGAAATATTGTTATTGAGGTATAGGGGAAATATTAACAACATTTATTATTTTCACATATTGCCTCGCCAGCAGATCTCAGTAATACTAAATTGCTAGGAGACCATAAGCTGTTTAGGACCGCCAGTATACGACGGGCAACGCATTAATATTTTCTAAGGACTTTATTATGTGCGAACAAAACAAGTGAACAGCACTGAGACTACCAAGTTATAAAATTGTCGTTAAAAGGAACAAATCAACATTTCATGCGTGAAATTGGATTTTAAAATTCAATGGTCATTCTCTGTACGGGGCTCCCCTTTGGATGCACTACAGCTTCAGGCAGCCAAGCAGCAGTTAATGCATTGCTGTGTTCCAGTTTGAGGAGTGTTGTAGTCATGCAAACTTTGACATAAGATGAATCTACTCTTGTTATATTGAAGCACCTGAGACTGATTTCAAAGTTACTTTTGTACTTTTTGACATTGAATTCAGGTAGGCAAACTTTAGGTTGAATTGGCCCAATAACTTTTACCTGCTACTATTGAAGTAAACCCAAAAAAATGCAGACCTACTCCACCGTTACCAAGATGAATGTACATACCATAAATCTTGCAAGTAATTAAATTAAGGCAGAAAATAAATTCCCCGGGAGGGGATCACGTCGTTTTGGGGGCTGGTAACGATTTTATTAGCATGTTTTCGCTATTGATTATACAAATGACTTAATACGCTGCCATTTACGGCCCACACGCAAATGCAGGTGGTGGGTGGATCTTGAAAAATAAATTGCAGTGATATTAAATTTATGCACGACGTTGCTACATAAAGAGATGTGAATAAGAGAAAAAGATTTGAAAGTAACATTTGTGAATGTGGTAGTATCAGACGAGATTATGCGAGCGAACATACGGCGGAGCGTACGCGATCAATGATATAAATGGCTTAAGACGTATCGATAGATATTTGGAGAATCAATATTACGAGTGTATGTATAATCCTACTAATGCATACCGAATGAAGCCGAAAGCAAAGAAAATAAAAATGAAGTAAGGGCACAGTTAAGTTATTTTTGACACACAAGCATATAAAGGGTGGGCCTCGGAGTTTTGCGAATTTGAAAAATTCATAAAAAAAAAACAAAAGTCATATTAAAACCAATTTATTTTTAAATTAAAATTAACATTTGGGAAAATCATTTCTTAAAAATAACATCATCCAGATGCG
>DVPR01001882.1:0-10217 GCA_018239345.1 Oxynetra stangelandi | reverse complement strand
TTCATTGATTTCTTTTTATGTGAAGAGAGTAGCAAACAGGCATGCAGCATTCGGAAGCGGCCGCCGCCGCCCACATACAACTGTAACCGATTTTGAACAGGACTATTTGCCCTATTATGGGCAGGTCACACGTATGCCACTCTTGAGGACGGAAATGGTCGCCTCTAATATACACGTGGATCGGCAATCACACCTTTCGGACTGAAACACAGATCGTTATAATAGAAGCTGCTTCAGGGCAGAAATAGATGTAGCGTTAGGACTCGTACTTCACCAAATGAGCCGCATACAGGATCTGCCATCTACAATACATAGCAGTCGTAAATACCGTTCGAATTATATAATACAAATAAATCGAATATATATACAAATAAATAGCCCAGTTGATGAATAATAAAAGACTGCAAAGAGTTCCAACACTTTGAGGTGAGATTAGAATTTTGCACTTTATAAAAAAATAAAATATCAAATAAACATAATCCATTCACCTTTGAATAGTTAATAATAAATAGTCATAAGAAAAAACTGCGCTAGCAACGAGACCATCGTGTAAGTGGAAGCGATAGCATGATAAAAAGAGAACGCTGCTATAAAGGGCCCCTCTGTCCTTGTCATGGGCGGTAACTGACTGGACGCGCACGATCCGCGATACGTTTAGTTTAACAGTATAATTTATAAAGTCAAAGCAACATTCTGCAGACGGCGCTGTACGGTTTTCATGCAATTTTCTTGTAAGTTAAAGATAGTTACGAAACCTTTTTTTTCATAGCGGTTCGCGCTAAGGTCACAGATACAAAGTTTTTATATTTCTTTGAAAAAAAAACAGATAAAAATTACAAACACATATACAAATGTGCACGCACTCAAGTACTGTGAACATAATAAATAAACAATTAATGTCCGGCTCTGTTTTAATGTTATCTCTTGTGCATATGCTGTTAAGAGTAGTTGAGTTAAAAATAAAATATTTTTATCGAGTTAACTTGTAAAAAATTTGATTCGTGTTAACTTACAATTTGAATTGACGTCAGTACGGTCGAGGTAAGTAATGATTTTTTTGTATTTTAAAACGATCTTTTTTAATAATAAGATTTGCGTGCGCTTCCTCGTTATATAATATAATCGTAGTTTGGTAAATGTCTTATCACATTCAGGTGAGACGAGTTGTATTTGTTGATATTACCGCCTGCTGTAGTCTTCGGGGATGGTCCAGTTTTAAGACAACCTATTGTACATTTAATTGACTATTAAAAATACTAACAATCTAACATCGTTTCCTCCATCCTTATCCACTAGGTACCGGGATAACAGACGCATTAAAATAATTGAAGACTTGTTATTTTTCATATATGGTCCACTTGACTGTAGTTTCTCACCGTCACATTTAAGCAGCTTTTAAATACTTGCTAACTGCATGGTTATTTCTCTGTAGTACCTATGTTTGCAAGCATAACCTTACGAACCACTGGCTTGTCCAGCTTGTTGTTGCTGAGATATGAAGAGGACTGGCTGCAGGTAGATTGAGGAATTTAAGTTCAGCAGGGAGCTAAATATTCCTCTCATCGTACAAATACTTCTTCTCTAACTTTACGGATACCTTTCCTAAGCTACTCGTATATCATACTTAGTTATTTAGTAATGATATTTACGAGATAGTATTTCGTCTCTTAGTCGTAACTTGAAGTTAATTGAGTTGTAGATCACCGTACAGATTGTCTAGCCATTGATTATCCATTTTAGGCTCCCAGGTGTTTAATCTGCAACAGATTGTTATGTCCGTAACGGATTAAATGTTTTGCATTCTGAAAATCAATCAGCATTTTGACAAAACTCTATTCACTCGTACATTTGTTTACGTATTGCACGTGCACTAATCCCTCCATGAAACTTTGATTTGGCGATTAGTTTTCGAGTTACGATTGAGGGCGTGTTGCGGGCCTTTTTTTTTCGGTAAAAAATCCGAAATGGCGCGGAACACGTGTCGTGAAATAATACAAAGGCATCTGCGATGACAGATTAAGCAAGTGTCGCGTTTGCTTGTTTCCGAGAACGGTGAAAATAATTTCATTTTAAAATCTTTGGTCCGACGTTTTAAATCTCCACGATAAAATATAATACTGTTTCATAAGTAAAAGAAACATTTAAAGACATTAAAGACCCGATTGTTCTAAATAAGCGAATCAATGATGTAACTTAACCAAATCAATGCAATCATTCGCAATTAGTCTGTCTTCTTGGATTTTAATGATGAATAATGATTCATAATAATTTTGAAATTTGAAGTGCTTTATAATATTACGAGTAGGTACATGGAATTCAGTATTTATTTGATTATGGGAATGATTATTTGTATTATACATATATAAAGCATCACCTACCGGAGAGTGCGTTTTTTTATACACCAAAATATTAAAATAAAATAAATAACCGTCACGCCGGGTCCCTAGCGGGGTAGGCAGAGAGCACGGAGTGACAAACATCTCTGTCCTTGCAAACCTGACGTGCTCCATCTACATTCATCAGTCTTTTCACGCCGGTTTCAGAGGCTCTTGACACCCCTAACCTCCATCGACACCTACGTCCATCAACACTCGCGTTGTATATTATATATTAAATAACTATAAAAAAAAACACAAATATCTGTCGTAACTTTTTAACTGTGTACAAAACTTTTTTTTGTATTAAAATGCTAAATTTTCTAAGAGGCGAACGGTAATCAACAAAATAAAAAAAGGAAAAAGATCATTTTCAGTCAAAAATATTTTTAATATCAACAAGTATTAAGTATAATGCAAATAAAAAGTCATCAAGTAATTGCACAGATAAAAATAATGACAATTGTACCGACAGTTGACGGTAATCAGTGAATTATTAAATTTGCACACATTTATGAGTTTATCTACTCATTTTATATTTTATTATAATTTGCATTACGTCAATGGGTAATTTTGTTTTAGAGGTTTTAATTATTTAATATGGTAGATTAGCGACTTTTTCTGACTTAGGAGAAATAATATTATTATAGATACATTGTAATATTTTGATATGGAAAAAATGTCATGAAAAAAAAATTCCATCTATTCTTTTTGCCATGTGGTGTTCTTAGAGATTTTTGGAAACCACTTCAATTATAGTATCGCTCAACAAGACCCTCCAAACCTCACGAATGGTCAAGGCACAAGACCAGCTGCCTTTGTGAAACGGTAAAGAAAAAAGTAGCACATTTGCGAATTAAAAGTGTGCCGCCTTTGGTACGCCTCTTGGGCCGTTTTTACCTTAAACTTTTTATTGAGGTGGGTACAGGCACCTATTTTGAAAAAATATCAGAATGTGGTTAAAGCCATATGGCGTTTTAGCATAGTAGCCAAATTAGAAAAAAAAATGTGTAAAATTAATAAATTATGTTTTGGTGATTTAAAAAGCACTTGTAGGTATAGGTATTCCTAAGTATCATTTAAAATACTATTCGTTTTACATATAAGTTTTGTGTTTAGTTATTTGCCTGCGAACTCCACTGACTGTCGATAGTAATGTCATCTTAATAAAGACCTTTAAGTAAAACTATCATCAGGAATATGTAGGGAAAATATTAGTACACTTTGTTAGCCGCATCCCTTGCCCCTTATACATATATGTACCTAAATGCTATATAACATAATATGCGCAACAACGTACCAGTACCTACTCTACAAATGAACTACGTCTATTTGTCCTTATTTATTTCGAAATACTCTCGCATTAATGACTTAAATATGTAGGTACCTAGCACGTGGATTAAGATTCTGCTAATGTCCAGTAGGCATTACGTAACAATGAGATTTGATACATTAGCGAAATCAGCGTTTACTAATGACGAGTTAATTTCACAAAAGGCTAATCTGCTTCGCTGCGAATATAAGGGCTTAATCCGATTAATACTTTGAACAACAAATGTAAGGATTTACGGAGGCGACACGCTAAGATGATGATGCAAAGACGCTTTTTCATATAAAGTAGCATTACTTAGATAGGTATGCTACGTCTACCGAACTCTGTACCTATGAAAGCCCTATCTTTTTCATTCTAGTTGTTCCTTCATCATCTCTTCCCATAGACCCACGGCGTCTGATGTTGAGTAGGGTTGAAGATGAATGTTGTCATTCGTTTTGCAGTATTCCTTAATAACATCGGTTCGATTAATTCCTATAGGTCCTAATTGCAAATAAATTTACGTCACTGCGTAGTTTTCAGATCGCAATATCTCACAATCGTCATGCAGCCGGCGAATTTTGGTATTACCAAAATTACACTAATCTTGAACACGTTCCATCAATTCTCGTTTAAGATAAGAGTAGATACATGTATTTAATACTGTAGGTGGCTCAGTAATTTAGAATAAACGTATACATATAAAGCGGCTTGGCTACCCTGTATCTGTGCAGGTCGTAGCGACTATTCGGTTTAAATAAATAACGGTCACGCCAGGTCCCTAGCAGGGTAGGCAGAGAGCACCGAGAGTCAAACATATCCGTCCTTGCAAACCTGACGTGCTTCATCTACATTCATCAGTCTTTTCACGCCGGTTTCAGAGGCTCTTGACTCCCCTAACCGCTAGTGCCTGACCTATTTGGTCGAGATAGGAGAACGATGGCCTCCCTCGGCACCTACGTCCATCAACACTCGCTATTCGGCTTATACAGTGCAAAATGATAAGAGTTTAGTAAATTAGCAGACACATTGTCTAATGCTAGTTGGTCAATATGAACCACTTTTCTTATGTTATTCTAAATATGACTGAAGATTATGAATTGTTTATTTTAAATAACAATGCAAGTATTTGAAGTCAAATGCTGTATCGAGGACCCTGTCTTTCAGTTAACGCTAAAGATTGAATGCTCGTTGAAGACTTCAGGTTGTAGAAATATGACAGATACTTTAAATATAAACTGTGGATGTGGAATTAGAAGGGGTGTTATAAAAATTATTCCACAAGAGAGGAAATAAGGATTAGAATTTGACAAAATCAGAATTATATGTATCTTCCTTTTAGTAGTAGATGTAAGTCTGAAAGGATTTGATTCATAAATTGTTCCCTAAAGAACTCTAATAAGGAATGTAAATATACACAAATCAAAATCGATACATAGCTTTCGGATCGTGCAAGTGTGAGCTGAAGGACGATTTTATGATACAATTAATATACTTACATAAGTATAGAATTTTTAAATAATTCGACGTACAATGGACAGTGACAATGAAGGACAGCCTTAAGATAAACTGGTTCTGTGGACATCTACGCAATGAACGTACTCATAAATACGAGTGAACATGAATATAAACAAATTAATCAATATAAATGTACTATTTATATTATTTGTACTTGAGCGTCGTTTTCAATATCTGCCCAAAAGCAAATATCAAACAGTTCATGCATACTCGGAGACATGAGTGGTGTTGGTTTCGAAGACGAAAAAATTAAACAATAGGTAGGTCGCTGGAGCGATCATTATGACAACAGCTTACACGTTCATAAGTTATTAGATCACTTAACAGAACAATGGATCATTTGATTCTGGATATATGTATTTCTAGTATCAATAGTTGTCAAATGGACTTTAACTTTCACGGCGTTTTAATAGTTTTTATATGTTTTCATCGGAAATGATTTATATAAAAACTCGTCTGCAGCCTAAACTCGGCCTTAGAGCAATGGTTTTAAAATGGAGCTTTAAAAAATCCTGTGAATATATGAAAGTAATTGTGTAATTACCTACGTAAGAATTTTTATTGACTTCCTTTTTTTTATTTGTTTTTTTTATTTACTTGAGTTCTGTAGATTTGATGTCATCTCATACCAATTAATATTGCTATATAAAGGCATTTAATGTGACTGTATTGAAAAAAATTTAAATATCAATTAAACAGTTAATATTCCCTATTCAAAAGTTTAAGTGAAATGTCTATACTAGATGTTTCTTTAATAATATTGATGCATTGTGTCAATTGATGTTACAAATATGGACAAGTAGTTATATGCTGGATTTCAGAAGGCATTTTACGGTTTGTCTTCACAGCTCCAATCAAAATTATATAGACACATATGAATGTGTTTGCATTATCGTCGTTATATACATATCTTTAAAAAAAAATTAAAGTATTCCCTGAGTATGCAAACCAAGAGTACTTTGAGACAATCTTATCTATGATCTAATACGACCGAATCGCAAAAAAGAGCGCGAAGAAAAATTTAAAAATGTACAATACAAGGCGAAGCGTAAAAACAAAATACAATTGACGGGAATATAAGTTTAGCTAACATTCTAACCTTAGCTGTGAACCAACGAAATCTAATTAGCGAGGTAACAATGTTTTTTTAGCAACGTTTGTGTAATTATCGTTCGCCAAAAATAGCTACTGATGTAAATTTTATCGCTAAAATACTCATTATTTAACAGCAACTATTTCGGAATTAGCATATTTTTTACCGTACATATTGTATGATGGTTTATTTTAATATTAATATTTAGTTTTTTAAGTGTGACGTTAATACTTCTGACACAGAATATAAAATGTATATAATATATCCGTGAAGTTTTATTTTAAAATTGCGATGTTATTTTGCCACCTAACAAAAAAAACTCACCTTTTTTGTCTATAATTGCGTTTCGTTCGATATACGAGTATGCTGGATGACCTGAAATTATTAGTTTGCCACGAATCCAATATAATTTTAGTGTTTAAAAACTGTATTGTTTTTTTTCAGTTTTTGTTAAATTGAATTTTCATTTAGGTGATTTATTTATTTGTCCAGCGGTTACCTCCAGAGCCGGTGGTCGTGGGTTCGTTTCTAATCAGGACAAACATTTTTGTTATGAGTTCGAATGTTTTTTTTATATAAAATTGTGCAACGATTTCTGAAGCTAACAGCTTCCAGTTGTATGGTTACTATAGCAGAGTTTCTGCTTAGTTTGAGAATAGTGGGCTCTGTGTGATTTGTTCCGAGATATTATTATTATTGTTACACAATTGTGGGAGAAATCGAATAAACATTGAATTTCTCGTAAAATGTCTGATAGACTTGTTAAGAGAAATGTTTGAGGTCGGTATGAAATGTAAAAAAAATATTTAACCAACAAATTTACAATTAAAATTACATTTCATGGGTGTTGATAGATGACAAACATATATTATCTACAATAACATTAGATATTGGCCAAAAGATCATTTTCTAATTGTGGCGGACTTGATCAACTTTATCGAAAATAGTTCGGTCAATTTGGCATTGTGTACCAACATTTATCTGCTTTAAGGCAACCAAAGAAACAGCTGAGATCAGCTCAGACCTTTCAACCGAAAACCGAAATATCACCATAGCGGTAATACAAGTTCAAATAATGTATTCTACTAGGTCTAGGTAGTAAATCGTAATTATGGATTCCCTGATTCCAGACCAAAAGCAATAATTGGGTTGATAATAATTGTTGAGTTATAGTTCTTTTTTAGTTTCGAAACTCCCATACTGTTGCTCAGTCAGCTTTCTGCCTTAAAGATGTCAACCCGTCAGCTCGTACCTTATATATAGTTTTCATGGTGCATGAAAGAAAAAAATAAAGAAAAATGATTTATTCATAATAAATAATTATTGTGAAATGGGTTTCACTCAGTATTGTGTCGGCTGCTCAAGAAAAACCAGCGCTGGTCCTTGCTCTCTGGACTTGACGATTTAGATTGGTATCACAGTTATCACAGCTATCACAGCCATTCCTAATTGGTATAGTTTCTTATAAAAAAAAATTTAGGCACTCTGTACTTCGAGTTGGTACAACAAGACATTCGCTGGCAAAACAATCGATCGCCATGAAAGGTTAAGAACTTAGTGCATGTGTTACATAAAAACAATTAATACCTTGGGGTCTGTTAATAAAGAAGATAAACGTAAACGGTTTGAATCGTACCATTTTTAAACTTTGGCACAAAAATATCCTTTAACTCGTTTATAAATATGTATATTCTGAAAAAGGAAAATCAAAAGTAGACTGCAAATCTAATATATATCAAAACAAGATGATGATCTTTATGTTATTATTTATTTAAATAAATATTTTGTACTGTTTTTTGTCAAACAAATTTTTAACTACAATAGCAACTATTACGCCAGTATATTCACTCGTATAATGTTATTTTCAGTTTCTAAACGGCTCTTCGAATTAATTATCATTACTTCAAAGTGTTAATGAATGTATTCGAAACTGATTTCAAAAACCTTGCCATACAACAAATTTAATAAAGCGTATAACTTAATTAACAATTTCGCTCCACCCAAATTCATTTATATAGGGGCGGTTGCTTTACCTCGTACAGATAGATAGGCAAACGTCATGTTTTAGAGATGCCGCCTTAAAAAGTTCAAACGAGTGATAATTTGTGATTTTTCACACCCTCCCCAAAAAACGTATCGGACGGCACCCGATAAGAAGGTTCCTCGATCAATCATTTAGTGGAATTCTAAGACAAGTTTCTGGAACATTCCTTTAATTTTTAATAGATTTTTCACGGTTCATGACCGTTCAGTGTGATGATCTGTGGTTTTTTAGTTATTTCAATTCTAAGGTATACAGGGGCGTAACTCCCAGAGTTCGCAGTCGTTCAAAAATAGTTAGGGAGAGATTACAAAAACAAGGCGTCTTGAAAAAATACTGATCTTTTCAAAGGACTTTTCTCTTATTCTTCTTTGTCCATTAAATACTTATAGCTGACACGCATTATCTATATCTTAATTTTTTTTCAGATTAACATGCATGCAGACCTTTTCACAAGCAGAGATGAAGAATATTACTAGGCACTAAAGCAACCGGGAAGTGTTATTGATTTGCAGCAAATCAGCAACTGAATATGAGAAGGATATATTTTTTATTATCAACGACTTTATTACCGAACTAACTGTACAGATTGGCAACGAGATATTTAAAAATACCTTCTCTTACGGCGCAAAGATGTCCAAGTTTCTTACATCCATTTCCATATTTGTAATAAACATTGATAAATGTTTATATTAACTTCACTCACAAACGGTCGTGTTTGAGTATAATTAAATCTTATATTCGCATGTCATCCGGCCTTTATGACCTTTTGTTACGCGTTTATAGAATAAAACAGGGTTTTGCACTTGTCAGAAGAAAACATGGATACGGTTTTTTTTTATTTAGCTATAGGCTCGCGTTTGGCTGCTATCCCATCTGATGGAAAACGGGATGCAGCCTAGGATGAAGCACGCTTGCCTAGAAAGTGCCTATTCACTCTTGACTTGAATAATTCCAGTTTGTATGTATCGGGGAAAATATCTATTAGGTTGTTAGCTTTAATTCTTATGACGGTGAATACTTGCCATCACAATTATTCCTTCAGTTGAGCAACACCGCTTGGACAGCGGCAATCTGTTCTAAGATAGTGTGAACTAAAACATGTGTAGATGTGTAAAAGGGGATGCTTCTGCTAAGATCCTAGGCTCGGATTTCACCACTTGTACTTCCACAATTGAGACTTACAACAAAGAATGCTACCTACTTTAGTACTTAAGAAAATACTGTATGTACTATATATTTATATATATTGCAAAAGCGACATCTATCGGGTTATTAAATACAGTATTTAAGCACGTCCATAACTAACATAGATAACTCGACGAAGCCCTTTAAATGCCATTAACCATTAGGCTGAAACCCTTGTCTCGTTGACAGCGATTTACGAAAATTCAAATAGCAAAGGGCGAAAGTCCACAATAACGAAATAGTCCAGAAAGATCTAGTTAAAACGAAATAGCAGTATAAATGAAACGTAAAGCAGGATTCACTTGGTAAAGCATTTTTTTCTTTATGACATTGAGTTACCGAAATAGAAGTAGCGATTGTTTAATTGTTCCTCTTAGTGGTCGTGGTCAAGACATACCTTTGACCTCGTATGTATGAATATATAGAAATATTATAATACTGCAGACGTCACTTTGGTACGTAACACGTGTCGCCACTTCAATGTCCATTTATTATTTTTGTAATATAAAAATTATGACTTAATAAATATGATGTTCTCCCATTTTCATATAATAAATAAGTAACCGTCACGTCAGATCCCTAGCGGGGTAGGCAGAGAGCATGGAGTGTCAAACATCTCTGTCCTTACAAACCTGACGTGCTTCGTCTACATTCATCAGTCTGTTCATGCATACACGCCAGTTTCGGAGG
>DVPR01001881.1:0-10218 GCA_018239345.1 Oxynetra stangelandi | reverse complement strand
TGCCTAGAAAGTGCCTATTCACTCTTGAGTTGAATAATTCCAGGCTGTATGTATCGGGAAAAATAGCTTCCGGCAGGCTACTAACGCATGGTCACTCTGCCGCGATCGGAGCGTATTACGAGTCGTCGCTATTGCGCCCGACGCTGACAATGCTCGCGTTCTGCATTCGATTACGTACAATTTTCTATCGACGGAAATTGCTTTTCAATTGATAACTTTTTCCTGTGATTTTTATATATACGAGGACGTACACAGGAGTTAATCGTTTGGAAATGGTAGGCGGGGTTGTCCACCATATAATGTGGAGTTCGATGGACTGCATGGGCCACTGCTGATGCATGACGAGTATACGCCTATTTGTATATTTATTCTTTATTATACTATAACATGTAATGGTATGCAATGCGGACTTAATGATATTGAGAGGCTCAGCCTTACAATCCCGCGGGGCAATGCCGCCAGTGTGCTGGGAGCCAAGCCTCGCATAGTTATTAAATGAAGTATTCCTTTTATAAAGTTTCGTTTTTCATACTTCCTTTTCTATGAAATATCGTAGCACATAGCAGCTATTCGAATATTAAGAGCACTGAAATGTCAATGGCATTATCTAGTTGGGCATTTTTTGTAATCATATCCCAAAATACTTTTTTGCTCACTCGTCTTAAAGTCAGGACCGCTATCTTGATCTAGCTTTTTATCATTACAGCGGTGGACACTGTTGAACTATTCACATAATAATAATGTTAAATGCACTACCGATCAAGTGCTCATTGACAAACTTAGGAAACATTATGGAGAAATTACGGGAATGCACTCTGCTACTGTTGCTGTCCAGTAGAACAAGTAAAGTTAAAACTTCCGAAGACGTAGAGAGTGCATCTTCACCAGATACAATATGGCATTAATATGGTATCAACTGGTATCATATATGTACATATGTTTGTTTACGATACTACTAGGTTTCATGACTGCGGTCACAAGAAAATTTGAACTCATTACTATCGTAGCAAATTTTTGGATACAAAATAATTACTAACATATCCTTCTCATTCTGAGAGGAGATCCTTGTCCGACAGTGTAACGATAAACGTATCGATAACGATACTTCAAACTTTAGCTATCTCCAAAACAAATATCACGAAAATCGATTCAGCAATTGAGTAATATGAACGTAATCGACACACTTACACATTAATAACATTAGTACGGACGGACGAGTATTAAAATGAATTGCTTGTTTATGCTTTATTCAAAAGAAAAGTCATTTAGCTGTCTGTTTAAGCGCGAAACAAGGTCGAATTTTTGCATGTCACGAGCAAATAAAGAATCAATGTAACTGTTCATCGACGGCTCGACTCCCGCGACACGTTTAAAAACCGGTACGTCCGAGCTGATGCCGCGGCCAGCCGATATTGTCTGCCATCCTCATAATCGCCTGTTTTGAACTTCGAGTATATTTCATCAACGTAACTATATCTGTGTAACAGCATCCGTTTTTTTGTTAAATAAAGAGTAACATTTATAATTAAATTGGGAAAAAAAAACAATTTTATAATTCAATTCTCTGGTGTTTTGATGTTCAAAACACACTGCTGATAAATACCTAATACTTAGATACATAAATACTTATATTTTATATAAACTACTTGATTTTCAGATAGAGTAAAAATACTCCGAGCTCATCACACTGACGTTTGAAGTAGAAATCGAACCCGCAAGCTCTGGTGTAGCAGTCACTAACCATTGAACCAAGAAGGTAGCCAAATCAATATCCGTTAGTTCCTATACCTACTGAGATATGTTGTATATCTATACATATGTATATCTTAACCAAATATAACTTTTTACTGACATATGCATGTTTTATTTACCTCTTTATTATTCCCACACAGGTCTCCACTAATAACAAGAAGGATTAAGACCATTACGACTGGTGAAGTAAGCGTTTCCAGATTTCACATGCGTTATGGAGAACATTATGGGGTACCATGGTGAATTATGATATGGAGAATTCGAGTGTGATTTCTTCACGGTGTTTACCTACATCATTGCAGGACTGATATTTTGATTAAATCCCATAGTTGTACTTAGACATAAATATTTGTCCATAGACATCACTTAAACACTAGATTTTTGGAAACGTTTTGTATTTTTGTGTGTGCAATAATGATTTTTAGTTGATCCACATGAAGCTGTGACCTTGTGCAGCGTGCAGTGTGCAACTGAGGACTTGCAATACTTAAAAACGGCTGAAGCGATCGCTCTAAACGAGCTGACAGTGATCCATGCAATGCATTAATGCATGTTCTTTGTTCCCAATTGATTTTCTTATTTGTTGTACAGTTGAAAAATGCAAATAAAGAATTAAGAGAATTTAACTGAGTACTTATTACGGTCAATAAATATTTCCTTTTGTCATTCAAATGACATGTTTTTATTTATGCATTTCTTTAAATTGCTGTATACGTATCGTATGGTTTGGTAGGTACTGGAGACCTTGTTATATTTATTTATTGGTTTTTACAATAGAATTCATAAACGATCGATGTACTCGTAATTACCAATTCGTTTGAATGCCCATTGGCCGACCTATTGGATGAGTGACTAGTGACTCTGACTGCTGAGTTAAAGGGTGTGGGTGCGAGGCTGTCCCAAGTCAAGTATTCGTGCTATGAGTACATATATGCTTCTTCCATATCTGGTTGGAAATTTACAGTAGTACATAGTTAAAAATTTATATATAAATACATATTGGTTATTCGGCCATCTAGCTATCTTACCGCAGACTCTGACTCTAGCTTAGAAATCTGTTTCTATGCCGTATGGGAGTTATCCCGAAATATTATTATTACTATCATATTGGATTTTGAGAGAACCGTTTATACTGCTATACAGCAGTGTGCAATATTGTATCACTTTGTGTCAAAATGTGAAAAGAGTTTCGCCTTTGTAGTAGGGAACGGTATATGGAAGGATGATGCAGTAAACAGTTTTAGTCCATGACATTACGAATGCTTTAACGCTAAACAGGCATTAGCGTTCCCCTTGTTATTACATGACGCGCTTTCAGTTCTGATTGTTGTTTTTTCTTTACGCAATACACAACGTCGAACTATTTTTTATAAAAACATGGAGAAACTGAATATTGCGTGTTTAAGATGGTCCAGTTCTGTTGAACTAAGATTTGGCAGTAGAGAATTTCATGGTTAAGGTTACATTATAAGTTTCTAAGGCGAAGCGAGGTGATACGTGGCCTATACAGTTGTGTATAGGCCACGTATCACAGGCACTGCGTACTTAGCGATCAGATGGTCGTGTTTTTTTAACTTCAAGAAGGTAGTATCGGACGTGCAGCAATCTTAAGTGACCGCTGCCACCCATAGACATCTCTAATCGACGTCGAATAGGACTATAGGAATGGGATTGCTAGTGTCAGTTAGTTTAGTTAGTGTCAGATGTTAATAAAAATAATTGTTGGTTAATGATCACAAGTAACAGGACTGCAGGAGTGGGCCTGTTGCTAACTATAGTTCAGTCATGTTAGTATGATTGCAGCCAGTAATAGTTAATATTTGTACTGCTTAGTATAGTCTTGTGTTAGTTGTTCTAACATATCATTATTATTATATTCTCAAAAAAGAAATTACATAGTACTTCATCATATAAATATACGTCATCATATAAATATACATTCAACAATTTTAATATATGTATGTGCAAATAAAATTATTACTATTATTTAGCGTAGTAACTCATGCACACGTTGGCAGTGCAATTTGCACAGTTACAGTATTGTTTACTGTTTATACTCGTTAATAGCACGAGTTAGCATCACATCGCATAATTTCATGATTGTTGTGATTTGAAATGAAATCGTCAGCTTTTAATTATGTTTTGTGATGACAAGCCAGTCCTATAATTACAGGAAACGAGAAGTGCAACAGGAATTGCATTATATGCTGCCAGTTTGTAAATTTTAGAACTACTTTGTTTTTTTTATATTATATCTATTTTTCGTGCCGTTGAGTCGAAATTTACCCTATTTAATTTTTTGTAAATATTTATTCTTGCTGATGTACAAATAAAGAGTAGGTATGAATAAATGATAAATAAATAAAATCGTCAAAGGTAATTTTTTTATCCTTTTTAAGCAAACATCTATGCCAATCGAATTGGGCAGTCCGCGAGGTGGCCTAATGATCGCGCTAGCCGGTTCCCGCGCGCGGGGCAGATCAGCCGTAACACTGACACAGATCCCTCGCTGGTCCACAACGTGCGAATACATGTTTATTAACATAACGAATACGTTTGACGCGCTTAACAAGCATTTCTTTTCGATAATTATCTGAATAATTAAATTGACGCTAAGTTTGTCGTCAAATTATTTTACCATCGAACCCAATCAAAGATTTCTTTGCTATTTAAACATTCGTCTAATTTATAATAACTATGCAGATGTCAAAAGTTTTTTTGTCCATTTCATTTTGTGGTAGTAAGTTCTTGAATATGATCCGGCATATTATTAAAGAATGAGGTTTTTTGTTCGTCTTATTTTACTTGAGTAAACATTGTCAGCTATATCTATACAATAATGTAATGTATTTTGTGTGTGACAACAAAGTTATTATTTTTATAGAGGACGAGGGACAATCCTTAGTGCGTTTTTCTGTTGCTCAAAATAGTTCACTCATAACTGAAACGTATAAACGTATAGATGCAGATGACGTATTAAAAATATCGAATACTAAAAGTCCCGCAAAGAACTGCGGAAATGAGAAAGTCAAAGGGCATGGTCTGACGCGTTGTTTTATGAGAATTAGCAGATTTCATACACAACTTTTAGTGAACAGTGCGTATTGCGTAGACTTCCGAAAAATCAAAGTGTCCAAGTGCTGGTATATTTGAGCAGTACTTACGTTTCCCGAGGCCGGCGTGAGGTCCGCCTTCAGAGCGAGCACCCTGACCCTGACGCTGTCGCCGGGCCGGTAGCGCACGCGCTCCGTGTGGACCACCACCACCCTCCCGCTGGCGATGCGAAGCTGCACTCTGTTGCTCCACACGCAGTTCGCTTCCGGGTATCTGTGACGATGAGGCAATGTTCACATTAATCAACGCATAATGTACTTGTTCGTTAGTATCGAAGTTCTTATAAACATATTTTTATATTATCTGTATATTATTCTATATTAATTAAGGATCAGAGATTAGAAGTCCCAACTATACATACACTTTTACGTCTTTTTCTTTTTTCTCACTCTCACTATGTGGCTAAGTTATGAAAATATATAAATATCGCTTTGTCGCAGTGTAATACTTGCCTTATATTCACGTTTAAGTCCGCTTTGGTGTTCGGTTTCTGTGGCACAGCTATATCGAGACATCCGCCATCGCCTAAAAATAATCAATTACGCTTAAGCTGCTACATAATTTAAAATAAAACCAATTTAATGTAGAATTAAGGTAAGCACTTAGTTCAGATGACAATTGCATAGGTCGAAATAAGCCTCTACGTTTGAGCTATCTTATACCTGCGAAAGTATCCGAACGGAAGACATAAATTGACTAAACCGTAATGCAACGCGATACCACGTCCCTTTTCTCTGTCTTATGTACAACAGGATATAATGTCATATCCAGTGCTCCAGACCAAAAAACTAACCCTGTCAGAGGTTATATACATTGAGGAGATACAAACCTGGAGGTAAGTCTCGGGCAGCGGTGATTACTTCTCCATCCTCCGTCTCAAGGCTAAGTAGCACTCGAGCCGGGCCTTCTGGGTAGAACCGGGACACGCAGGCTCTGCTGCTGCCCCCAGCAGTCAATACTCCCGGCGCGAGAAAAAAGTGGTTTCGGTCCGTGCAAGGGTTTGTGCTGAAAAAAGTTCACTTAGGTATAGGGGATGCACGAGACGCCAAGTAGATACTTGTATCCAAAAGTGATGCATTTTATTTGACATCTAACAAATTCTTTGACAATGAATATCTTTGACCACATTATTTTAATCGGTTTTACTAACAAATACCTACCAATCTTCAAACATAAGCTATCGTGCTAAATAATGTTTTAGTCTGGTACAGCACTGCGGATATTAAAATTCTTTATAAGAGGAATTTTGTAAGATATATGTAGATTGTCTTATTACAAATGTATAGATACCAAAGTTTTTATTCAGAAGTTATCGCTTATGCTAATACGGTTAAAATATCTTATAACAATCAATTGACAACTTATTTTAATCAATTAATTAATTATTCGCTTATTGGCACTCCGTGCTCTCTGCCTACCCCGCTAGGGACCTGGCGTGACGGTTATTTTAATTAATTGATTTATAAAACACGTACCACGCTTCTACCTGTCTCAAGCAATGTCCGCTGACATCAGTTATTGATCGAATAATGTATAATAAATCTATACTTTCTATTTAATTTCATTCATAGTAGTTTGTGAAAGCTTTGGATTAAGAATGTTAAAAAAGTTTGCATTAAAAATGTAAGTCTGTTTTACTAAAGCATTTAACAATTATCACATTATAGTATTAACAACATAAAAAAATTATCGTTATATTCTTATACGGCTCCCCTTTCAGAATGCGACGGTGTGAGGCAGTAGTCCAACACGCTGCTCAAGTACAAGTTGACAGACTGCACCTAAGTAAACGCCATGTATTCTAGGCAATGGTTGTACTTTTCCTCCAGCAATATTTCCGTGTTAAAATTAATTTTACATTGAACAGCAATATGAAGAAGTGCAGAAAAATACAATTATCCTCGGAACGTAGAGATGCAAGGGCAAAAAAGTTATAAGCGAATGAGTTCGTAGTACCACTGGTGTAATTGTTTCCGCGGACGGACAATTGTTAACTGGCTATTATTATGTAATCTTGTTTTATCTTTATAAGAATTCTATTAAATGTGGATACGGTCTACTTACACAAATTCATCTCCATTTAGATTAAACCCAAAGTCATCTCTATTTATATTAAGACTTCCACAAACAGACGGACTAACTAAAAATAATTAATACAATTTCGTATATCAAATTCTATATAAAATATTTTGGCATAATAAATACACGGCAATATGATCCCAAATAGAGCAGAGTGAATTTAGTGAGAATGTTTCGAGCTTACGTTAAAAATGTCTAATTCTAGAATATTCAATATAATAGCTTATTTGTATCAAACTTTTGTATTCATTTGAGCTTGCGTATAAATGTTTGTGGGCTTCAACGATCATTCAAGATTGGCTGGAGCGCACGCTCGCTACGTCATAATGTAACGGCTGTTCTCTAACATAACCGCTATAACGGCTCCCAACATGTCAATCACAAAGCCGGCCACAGATTAGCGCAATTTAATATCTGTGCAAAGATTGTTGCAGTCTGACAGATGTCACTTTGTGGTATTGGAAATTTGATTTATTTTTTTATTTAATTGACTTAATTTTATTAATTTAAAATATATTTATTTTTTATTGCATTGAAGCGTTGCGTTTGAATGAAGAATGCTTTAACTCGCTAATAAATTGTTATTTCAATTTAAAAGACAGCAACGATTTTTTTTCACTAGTGTCTTTATAGTAAAACAATCCGCAACCATAGACAACTGCCTAACCACGGCCAATGTCACGCCTCATGGGTAATATTTTTACACGTTATTGTAACGAACCCGTTTGTACTGTACACAGCATGAACGCTTAATGCTCAAATGATGTCATTCAATTATTTTCATGGTGTATAAACACAGGGTACGTCCATGCAGTGAAATGTTTTTTGTGGCCCATTCGCATCCGCTCTGTCGTTTGCCAGCACAAATGAGTTTTATTAGTTAAATAGCGAATGATAATGAATTATCCTGGACTTCGTTTTTAAATGCATACTTTATTGCTTTTTATTTATTTCTTTACTTCTTTGGTCTTGTCCGTGTTTTTATGATAATTTAAAATCTTCTGCTCTAATTTTAATGAACTAAAACTATGATTACACACATATTTAAGAACAATAATGATCTATTTCAGTTACCCTCACGACATGCATAGATTTTTTTATTGAACTATTTGGTTTTATATAACTCGGGAAAACTTGCTAGTCAAATGCTCTGTAAATGTACAGCACTCGAAGTATACTTGTTTACGTTGTCTACTAAGCCCACAAGTATCGTGTTGTGAAAGCTTTACAGATCCAAAAGTTCTCAACACGCTTCAAGCAAGCTTCTAGGTCAGAAGTATTAAGTCATATTAACCATTACAGAGTTATCTAAGCTAGTGTTACTAGTAACATGCATTTAGGCTTCGTCCTGGCACTGGCTGAACTGACGTTGTGCTGTACTGATTCACGTATTTCATTCACTTAACATAGAGGACGCTCATAATATTAATATCTACGATTTTACATTTCCTTTTATGTGTTAGGGTAATAAGACAAAGCAAAAGTCGCATTATGGTCTTGCTAGGCATGACCCGATTATTAGCATACCATAGATACAGATAACATATTTCTTTTGCTCATAACATTGGCCACTACAGTATTATTCTAGAAGATGCTAAGTTAATACGAAGTAACAAACATTGTTGACATATTCCAAGTAGTTTACGGGATAACAGAACGAAGTTAAATAGTTTGGTATTGCCAGTTTTAGTCAATTATTCCTGGAGAAATTAATATCACGATTATTAATAATATTGATACTGCCCAACCTTATTACCTTGCATGGTTTAATTCAATGGTGCACGCACAAAGAGACATTCCTCACATATCTGTCCACCAGGGAGTCGATGTCGGCACGTTGCTATGGCAGCAGGGTAACCATTATAATGATCAATTGATGTTCCAATTCCTGATCGTAGACCATGTAGATCGAACACGGCGTGGATTGATACAAGTAAATCGAGTACTAATTATTTATAGTCAATTTATTACCTTTATTCAAAGCCACCATAGCACGGGAGTATTAAAAAAAACATGAAGAGTTCTCCGCCAAAATCGAAAATGGATTTGCCATTTCTCTGGTATCGCAAATATACCCGTATACCTCGAGGTAGCTCATATACCTGTTTGATAATTAAGTATTTACTTATCTTATTTAGTGTAGTTTTAACTGACAGTGTAAGTATGTATTTGATACTCGTATATGATTTATCAAGTTCTATTTATTTCGTAATTAATTCTAGCAATAAGGCAGACGTATAGATACGAAACGATCTTAGAAACGAAGTCCTATTTCGACTAACGAGTATAAATATGACAGTGTGACACGAGCTAATTGATTGACTTCTGGTCGTCTTACTCATAATATTCTACGTTATACAGCAAGCTAGTTCAGAATATCATGGCTAAATTGTAGGTTGTAGTAATATTAGCATCGTTATAACAAATAACATTTTAAATTATATATGGTGTACAAATAAAGAGGATAAATAAATACTAGATTTTCCTTAAAATCCTTAATATTAATATATTTGAGAAGTGACTTAAGTTAATGTAAGTAGGTAAATAGATTCCCACTTCTTTTTTTGTATAACAGCTTTTTTATCTTTGAAAAAAAAACAGTTTGCTTCATGATAATCTTATTTGTGTGTAAATTATTTATCAATTAAATAATAAGATAAATGTAATATCCAAAATATCCAACTACCTGCATGCATTTCCTCTGATTTATTGACTTCCTTTAATTGATTAACAATCTAGGAATACCCTAAAAACGTTTCATGAGTTTCTTGAACGATTTAAATCACGATTAACTTCCGTATGAATATTATTTACCTTGTAATGTTTTGAGGTGTATCAATAAGATGCGCATCCACTGGTACAAAAACCAACGCTATTAGCCACAACATTTTGTCCGGGTACTATTATAAACACATAAAAATATACAAAAAAATATCCACTGTTCACTCTATTCAACGATGAACTAATAACACGTCAATGTAAAAAACAATGTTTTCAGGGCGAAAATATATGAATCGTATCAAGAATAAGTGTTTTCAAATATTTGGATTTTTAATTTTTCATAATACCATCCTTCCGCGGCAACAATAATTAAAACATTGCACTATTTTCACAAAATACTTAAGGTAACATATAATTTCAAATGACATTATTATTTTTAAGTTTGCGAGTTTGCATTACACTTATTGCTTGTTAATTCGTAAACAGATTAATATGACATTAATTTCGAAAACGAAATGACGTTAGAGCGCGGGATGCGCACGCCTATAACTG
>DVPR01001880.1:0-10220 GCA_018239345.1 Oxynetra stangelandi | reverse complement strand
TGGTTTTAATATTACTTTTGTTTTTTTTTTATGAATTTTTCAAATTCGCAAAACTCCGAGGCCCACCCTATACAATATAAACAAATCCTTATTTAGTGAATCGTATAAGCTCCCTATACAATTATATCACTGCCTCCGTGCCCTCTGCCTACCCCGCTAGGGACCTGGCGTGACGGTTATTTATTTTACTTATTTATAATTTTATATCATCGCACCTCATAGCACCTACGCGTACATTAAATGACAGGCAGCTGACAAAATGTAAGCCCAAAAATAGCACAAAGCCCAAAAATAGTAATCGTAGTACTCGCAAAAGTCACTGACATTAATTTTAAGTCGTTTTGCCCCTCTAATCCTCCTGCTATGTTATTGTAACATCGATCGCCTACGTAATATTATCTCTCGTGGGAGTAAATTGAGTACAGATAGTAGGCTGCCGGCGTGGGCGTTGATTCACGTACACTGCGTGTATACGGTGTGATGGTTGGGGCGGGTCAATAACATTAAATTTCATAACACAATGTTCAATTAATTGCTTTAAATAACAAACAAAGTATGAAATAAAAATTGTTCAAACAATGTTCATTTATATTTTTCATATGTTACTTTATTTTTAATGCACCACAATTAGTTGAGAACCCTAATTGTTAAGGAAACCATCGTTAAGTATACTCGTAGTTAAATTATTTTTGTGACCATTTACTGTTTTGAATTTAATCCTCTTTTTCATAACATTCTTATTGTATTTAAAACGCTATGATGCCTAAAGAGATATTATACGAAGGCTGAATATACTGTCAGTGTCAGTGGAGGTTCCAGATCTCATTTTGTGTTCAATAAAAAAAACCAATTTAAACATTAATTTCTCGAACAGGTTATAAGCCGTTCCAATTTAGCCCAAAGCGGTGGCACATTGTTATTGAATACGTGAGTGACTTGACAACCAGTAGGAGTTATCAACGTTAAATATGATGGATCCTCGCCTTGAAATGTTAATAGACGCGAAAAGACAAGAGTCAAATCAGACGTTACATGAAGTACACCACTTTGTATTCCTTGCATGTGAGATCGCTCAAATTATGTGTCGTGCAAATGTAACGCTTATGTCGGGTCAGGCTGAGGTCAGAAGCATAAGGGACTACGTGACTTTTTATAAAACAACAGACAGAGTCATAAGGTATATTTTGCTCTGCACATAAATCTCTTTAACTGAATTTGAAGTGAACTAATTCCCGAAGTAGAATTATAACGGCTGTTTGTTATCTCTTTACACGCAAGCAAATTTCGGCTTCATAAAGAATATCCTATACTTTGGAAGAAAAGAGGACGACGAAAGGTGGGGAATGCCGTCAGGTAGCAGATGTAAGGTCGTTGATTCGATAATGAGTTATTAATTTGTTCACAGTTCGAACACCGGGTGAACGTTTGACGTGTAATGGCCTTCAGTTGCTAGTAGTAAAAATGTATATTACAAATGCAGCCTATCTAAGACTTTATGCATCCAAAAACTCCAAAATGTGTATAGTTACTCGCATTTTTTGATATCCTGCACTTTCTATAAGTTTTATATTTTAAACCTTACTTTGTTCGATACATCAGCATCCAAGATTCCTGTGCTTTTAGTGATCAATGAATCCTGGAATCGCGGCACTATCGGCAAATCGACCCCATTCCAAGAAGCGACCTCGTAAAACGACTTCAGAAAAAGTCCACTTTACGTGAACAAGAGAGCATCTTCATATAAACAGTTGTTGCATATGTATTGACAGATTTCCGGAATTCGTTTCAGCGTACACAAAATTAAAAACTTCACTACATAAACTTTGGTTAACATCGGTATGAGCTTTCCCCGATAGCTACACCAATGACCGCCAAATAGTACACTGACAACAGAAAGCTATCCATGTCAATAAGTATTCTAGTAAGCACCACCATATTGCTTACTTAAGTCTCATAGTACAAATTTATGCTATAGTCTGTCGAAGCTGTCTTCTTGCGACATCAACTATCTAAGTTCTGTATTGCACGTGATTCCATTTACGTATACATTACTTATAATAAGAAACTAAAAGATCACTAGAAGCATACTTTTTAGGGAAAAATCCGACAGGAATATTATTTTCCAAATCTGTTATGAAATAACGGCGTTCTGATTCGAAAAAAAACAAAAAATAATACAACGGAATTAGGAAGCTCCACTTTTTTTGAAGTAATTTAATATTGTTTTCATTCGTTTCGTTATTGTGGATTATAAATCAATTTTAATTTGAAAAATGTTTATTAGTTATCGGTTTAGGTATTGGAGCGTAGTTTTGGTGATAGGCAGCTAGCCACACGAAGGATCTAGCCTAGCCAAAAAAATACATAGCTACAAAATACAGAATCTGAATGTTAAGAACACTGACACACCAAGCCGAATACTTACTGAAAAGCCAACAAGAGTCATTGGTAACTTCCGAGTCGGAAGTTATGAGCGGTAAAGAAAAAAAAATTGCCTCAAGAAAGCGCAACTCGAAAAGAAGCCTTTTCAATGATAGCTAATTTGTCCCTTTTCATCCACGTCATATTTTTATTAGGAACGTTTACAATTCTATTGGGTGCGTTGTATATATATAGCTAAATAAAATAAAATAATTCCGTAATTTCTAACAACATAAATGAAACTAATAACAATATAGTTTTCTAAAACTGTAGAAAGCACAATGCACGTGTTCTTTAAGTTTTCAAGCATTTCAAATAAAGCAACGAATTCTGAAGCAGTTATAATATTCGATCGGTAATATATTCAATCATAGGTCGCAATACGAGCGCACTGTATATAAAAAAAAGCATGAGATGGATTAAGTTATAAAGTGATCGTTGTCAATTAAATTCCTTTTGACATCAATAAAAGCGTCGGCGCGGTCGTACAAACAGGCAAATGAAACTAGTTATGATCAGTTTCCACAACGTAAATATTTGCGGAGCGGCACGCGGGGCACATGTCAAAGGCGGCCGGCTCTCGTATTGATCTAGAGCGGGGCGGGCGGCGCGGGGGGCGCGGGGCGGGCGGCCGCGTACTACGGAGGCTGGCTTACGTAAGGACGCAGCGCGTCTGACACCCCGTCTGCCAGCTCGCCGGCGCCGATTAATAAAAGAACTGCTAAAGAGCCGCTGCAACTAAGACATCACTATGCCTATCCTCAATAAAAGAAATTTGCTTAATGTACAACTGTCATGCATCTAACCATCTATGAAATACTACAACTTGTCTTCCTGCAAACGTTGCCGATGGCTCATGGACTTCACAAACTTATCGAGATTAAAATTATTCTATTCGTATCATAAAATACTTTTCAAATTGTATAAACAACCAGAAACAATTAACTTTATAATACACAAAAGTTTTATAATCTTCTCCATTTATAATCTGAAAATATGTTTACGAGTACATTTAAATGTTTCGATAACGTTGTTCCGTTTCGCATAGATACGCAAATGCAAAAAATATTATCAATGCATTATCTGCAAACAGCGCATATAGTTCACAATGATAATACAGTCGGTATACATTTATGAACCTAAACCAAAGGATAGATAATGAGAAAATTACTAAACAATACATTGAATGTGTAAGGAAGCGACTGTGACTGGTTAAAAGTTTAAATGTTCGAATCGGCTCCCTGAACTGTCGGAAGTGGAGTCAAGTGGAGTCCGTGCGCAAATCTGGATGATTTTTAAGTGAGAAAACAATGCGCCCGTAAATTCAGGTGGGTGGCAAATGGAGCCGCCTCGGCGCGATCCAGTCGCGCCGTGGTTCAACCGATTACAATAACGGGATATTTTAAGCGGATCTTTGCTGTCTTAGCGCTTTTCATTTGTTTTTCTTTATGGACAAAACCGCAGGATTTGTTTCATGGACACTGAAAATTTAGATACAATTAACATAGTAATAACAGCTTGTGTAATAAATATGTTGTTTCGTTTGACTAGCAACGCAATGTTGCAATAAGAGACTATCGCATTATGTGCTCACAGGCAGCTCTTATATTACATTGAAATACTTGAGTATTACACTGAAATACTTAACAGTTAAACAAAAGTAGGACAATACTAACAATCAAGACAATTAATATGTAAACGGATTATGTAACATGTGTGTACAAACTGTCTTAAGAATTTCGTAGAGCTTCCTCTTCGTAGCATTAGAGGCCGCAAAAATGTACGTCGTAATTTGATTTTCAATATTAATAAGGGCAATGAACTGAATACATTGCTACGAAGCAAATAATCAGTATTTGGTAAATACAGAAATGTATTTTTACACGCGTTTAAATATATATTATTAGTATTATTATAGGTAACGTATAATTTTTTTCTATTATAGTACTAATGGACATTTGGTATTTGTTTTTTTTTGGAAACTGTTTCTTTTATGAATTTCGTATTTGAAAGTAATCTTATGAAGCAATGGATATAGCACTCTGAATACGTGTAAGGATATTTTTGTTTACGCAACATATTAGCGATTACACATAAAGCGTTTTATAAGCAATTTTATTTTATCATTAATTGACTGTATAACTAGAAAATTATGATGTTTCTGTATAGATACTGGTGTTAAATAAACAGATTATATTCATTTTGACCAAAGCTGATTTTGTCATAGCCGTTCTGAGGCCTAATTCGTTGGGGAGTCGCCAATTTGCCGGAGGAGCGTTACCAGTGGTTGAGACAGTCGCTTGCGAACACCTGCCGTCGTCCGAAGAACATTTTAAATAATTTTAAATTCGTAACTTCTGTTGGTGACGGCCGAACTTGTGGGAACAATGCCCGCGAAACATTCCCCGATTGCTAATGAGGACGTACTCGAGAACAATTTGAATTTAGCGAAACGGAACAGGAAAATGAAATATTCGACAATTTTAATATAAATTTCAATTACAAAATCCGCAGCTCAAATTTACACTCTTAATATTACATACATCTATTAGATTCACACATTTATGAGATTTTGTTACCAAATCCCCGCTGCTAACAATGCATACTTGAGTTAAATTTGGATCTAACTACTTATATTTGATTTTACAAATGCTCATTGGTTTAATTCATCAAAAGAACTTGCTAAATCTCCACACAAATACACACACACACACACACACACAAACACACACACACACACAAACACACACACACACACACAAACACACACACACACAAACACACACACATACACACAAACACACACACACACACACAAACACACACACACGGAATACACCGTGCACATCCTTACAACAGGGTCTTCGTTGTTTGCGCTCTGTCTTAAATATTGGTTCACATAACCACTGCGTCGTCATTTAACACGTGTAAATTACCGTATTATTCTGCAATTTATATACAATACAACTCAAAGTTAATGGAAGTGTTTCAAGTTCAATAAATCCATATAAATTCAATCAATACAACAAAAAAGTGCTTAGAACTATGAGTAACAGTTATCTATAAACTACACGAATAAGTAAGATAATTTCCTTTATCACACTGCAAATAGTTTTACCTTTAGATTACATATAAATGTTTTAACATATCACATATACAATTTTATGTTTATTAGCATTAATACTTCTTCTCAAGGTGCTTCTACAGTAACGGTAGGTTAAGAGTCAAGTACTCATATTTCTCGGTGTTTCCCGTGAGACCGAGAGTTTAGAGATGCTCTCGATACTTGTCCACCCGCGGATGTTTCGTAGCGGCGACTTTTCTAATTATTATGTTTTCGAAACGTATTACATTTTGTGCTAAACCACGTGTCTTGCATATTTCTTAAGACTGAACTTAATACATTATCACTTGCTATGTTGTTTGTTAAAGCAATTATCATAACTTTTGATTATTTTGGATACAAATTGTGAATAATTAAATAAGTAACATTCTTTGGACGTTTATTGATTCATTGAGCACTTGGAATAATAAATTGATGCTTGGAATAATCACTATAGCGCAGAATGAAATTACCATGTCTCAACAAACGTGTTTAAAAATCATCATCTCATTGATGCTTTTTTAAACAAGTCACATTGACTTTTGTTCGACTGCACAGTTTGATTAAGATTAATTTAAATATTTGGTGGATGTTTTTATGTAAGTTCAGTTTTTTACACCGTACACCTTATACACAGTTTAGAGCGTTTATAGTTTTAAAGGCTTTAAAGCTTAATCGGAGTTTAAATAATGTCTTTAATTCTGCCTTCGTTTGATAAACGTTTAGTAAACGTAAACGAATATAGGGATTTTAACTGAGACCTATATATTTTCTTATACTTTTGCCAAAAATCGACAAAAAATTTAAAATAACTACAAATGAAACCCAACACTGCCATATTTATGCATATATTTGGATTCTTGTTCGCAAAAAATCTTGCCTTATAATTAAAAATATCATCATTTCTTTTGCCTTTTTCCTATTTCTATATGGGGTCGGAACAGCATGTATTCGTCTTCCATAATATTCTATCAGCCGCCATATTCGAGTTCACTCTCTTATAAGCCATATCGTCTCTCACACAGTCCATCCAGACTTTCTTCGGTCTACCTCTACCCTTGTAAGGTTCATATTCATTCTCGTCACTTCGTTATATATTTCTCATCACTCTGCATAACATACCACGGTAACCTATTGCTCTTTAATTCTCCGTCACTGACGCAACTTTGAATCTTCCTCTTATTCCTCCTATTCTTAATTTTGTCCATAACATAATTAAGTCCATATTTTATAATTAGGAATATCGCGCAAGGAAAATATGAAAACTAAACAATGACAGGCAAACGAATATAATTCGGTATGAAGCAGAAGATATTAATGGAAAACATTTTCAATCGCGACCCGCACCCTCTGGCCCCTCCACGCGCAGGTATCAAGGATTCCCGTTAATTAAATTGCCCCTATATCCTCTCCCATTCCAATAATCGAAATGTATTTGTCATAATTCAACATAATAAATGTTTAACCGCCGATAACATTAGTTACGTGTAAGGGAGGCGATCAACGAAGTGGAAAAAATGCTTAACCTGTCCCCCTCCCCGGTCGCATTTATTCGCCGTGAGAGTTAGTGGGAATGTTTAAAAATAAATTGCCTGCCTTCTTTTTGTATTAAATCTCACCTTCACTTAACGGTACGCATTATGACGCGTCTGACTAAGGCAGTAGTATTAAATTTTGCTATAGCGGTTTATATCTTTTTTTTATGAATAAAATCATTTATATTACAAATCATCATACAATCTAAATAATACGCAACGATATGTTTGTTTATTCGACAAAAATATTTCTCCTAAGCTCGTTTTGATGAGCCCTTTTATATTGACGGTGCCGGACAATGTATTTTTATTATTCCTATATAATATAATAAATCTTATTTAGTACATACAATAAATATGAAAGCTAATCATAAGCTATAATCGGAACCATAGCATTTGGATTTAACATCGATATTGTGCTTTATTGTTACAGAGTCAAGAATTGGGCGCTAAAATTCGGCGTCGATTTATGGGAGTTCGGAAGGCACTTCACGAAAATGAACCAAATACAAAACGTAAGTAGACCATTTTATTGGAAAGTGTTACCGGGAAAGGTGTGCGTGTGGATCTTTATTTTGCCTCCGAAAGTGGCGCGAGAGCGTGTAGTGACTCCGGCCCTATCGGTCGGACGCGTTGCTACAAAAACGCTGCCAGAGTTCGCACCACGCCCTCCCGGCCCGAAACCCTCAAACCCCCAATCCCCCAATCCGTGCCCCCCGCGCGACCCAGTTACTGAAGTGGGGACGGGGTCCCTGCCGGATCAGATACAGCCGGGATACACTGGCCGTCCACTCGAATACACTTTACTACTACAATAATTAACCTTCGATTCATATGCCGCCTGATCACCATAACAACAACCCTTCTATATTAATATGCGAGTATTATGTTAGTTATTAATTTGTTGCTGTACAATTAAGTAAAGTTCGCTATTACTATAATTATTAAAACTTTTTAGTTTATTCGCAAATGCTCCATGGCTAACTGATAATATAAAATCTTATGATCTGTAATACGAATTTATTAGAGGTCGCCTGGACATGTAACAATAGAAATAACTGAATATATCCACCAAAACATGCGAATGTTTAAACATTCACATGCGCTTGTGAAACGGGTTGCCTCGGTTAAAAATAATGACATAATCGCACTTCCGTCGGCACATCAGTCAATATCGCAGGAAGTGAAGCGATTACCCGCGCGGCAGCCTGTCGCGTGATGACACACACACAGACACACACAGAATACGCTTACCTTGCTTCTAAACATATTTACTTAGCACATCCAACTCTGTAGGCTGCGAAAAATTATTTATTATATGTAACTCATACATATATTCATTACCATCTGTTACGAATACCACTAAAAGTCTTAATAAAGCGTTAACACTCACGGCCCTGCTACGATATTTCTTGTATTGTTGGTGCTAGAGACACCACTCAAGTGGCCAATCGCACAAACACGTATAGAAGACAACCAATTTATTTATTTAAATATGTTGGGTACATATCATATAATATCAATATCGATCGATCGATCGATCAGAAATCGGACTGTGTTCATTTTACTACAGGAGTCGTCTTTTGTTTCACTCAAACATACAAACAAAATGCACATATGTGTATATTTCACCTAAATATTGGCATTTTACTGTACCTTTTAAAATTTGTTAAAATCGTACGTAATCTATTTTTAAAAGAGTGTGTAGTTTTATTTCTTTTGATATATACATATATAATTTTATTATTCAAGTTTTACAAGGTATTTATGATAGATGAGTAAGGACTACACACGATAGATGAGTAAGGAGTATTAAGGAATACACACATTAACAGATTAGCCGTTAAAAGCTTTCAAAAACGTGGTGAGTAGGTACAAGAAAAGTCTTAACAAATTCGAGGAGTTTCATCAAGAGGTCAACGTTTAGGTTACATGATACTTCGGGCCCGCAGCACAAAGTGTTCTAGTTTAAGTCGATAAAAGGAATAAAAGAAATTGCATAGTCCCCCGGATTTATTGCAAAGGACTGCAAAGTAAGAGCGCTCCAAGTCGGAACGAGTATCGCGGGGCCATTGTTAACTTTTCCCAGTGCAATATGAAAAATTTTACTTTGCTCCTACTATTAAAAGCGCAACTACTGTGATAAATAAATATAGGAATGCTGCCATCAAAATATTGTATTACTATTTTTACGACAGATTTGGAATTCGAATCTGGGAGTGTCTATTTCTATGTTTCACCAGTAGACCGCCAGTACACTTATATTCCGGTAGCCATTTAAATTATTTTATGGTCAAGCATGTTTATTGTTTTATCGTCAATGCATCAAGGGTAAAAAATAAAAACAAACATTCCCACGTATTTTTGAGAATAACTTGAAAAAAGAACACAAATTTAAAAAAATCTTCTTCACAGACATTATCGTATATTACATGAGTGAAATTTTGAACAGATTTGTAAGAGTTACATTGCTAATCAGTAATATGAAAAAACAAAATAGAAAAAAACTTAAAACCTTGCCAATGAACATGTAAATTCAAAGTCATTTCAAACGAGGTGTCTAACAAATTATGTGTTAAGACATTGTGTAATGGCGAGTAATAAATCTTATCAACGCGGCTCATTGTGGGCCGTGAATGTAACATTTTAAATGTAATAACAGTAATCAGAATGTAGGTAAACTATTCATGTAAGCTAATGGCTCGTACCAGGAGGGTGCCGAGTACCGCGGAACTCCGTCCATTAGGCCACGTCGGCTCGTCCAAGGCCTGGCTGTTTGGGCTATGAATGTATTAGCATTATACTAAGTACTCGTCGTAAATGAATAAGAATTTATTTGATACGCTATGAAATGTTACTTGGCAAAATTGTTAGTGGTGATTCTGATTAGACTTTATCGCTTGGCCCCAGGTCGGGTTCTCATAAGGTTAAGTATAGTAATATGTTATATAAAAATAATTAACGTAAATAAAATAATTCGTATTTATTTTTAATGATTGTACCTAAATTAATAAAATAAACTAGATAAGATTAAATGAGTATTGTAGTTTGTGTGAAATCAAATTTTACGTGTATAAAGAAAATTTCGAGTAGGCCGTCAAAATTAAACAGCTTGTGTCAAATGAAATACACATTGTGCAGTGTATGATGTAGCATTGACT
>DVPR01001879.1:0-10221 GCA_018239345.1 Oxynetra stangelandi | reverse complement strand
TAATAAATTAAAGAGAAACGCAGAGTACCTCTACCTTTCGAGTTGAGGCGTAGTCGTGTAAATCAGTGTGGCACTATAATTGCACCGATTACAGCTATTAAACAAATTGTAGAGCTCATTGTCATGTTACAACAACATATACTTATGGAGTTTATTGGAATTGTTTACTTCTTTTATTTATAATGGTAATGGAACAGTAAACAAATTACAATAGCTTACTTTAAGTTAAATGCTGTAACTGTACTTTATAATATTTTAAATCAATATTATGTTAATTTATATAGATATCGCGCATAATTTTTTCAAGATTCAATAGAATAATTTAAAAATAATGTAATAACAGTGCAATTTATATCCCGTATTATTAAAATTAAATAAGTATGATATAATCACTCGGAGCTTATATTCGCAAACCCTATTATTGTAATCATAAGTTCTGTAAAATAAACATAGGTTTCCGTTATAGAAAATAATAGACAGTTTCAAAGACGTGATATAAATAGCGGAATGAAGATTGAATTGAATGTAAATGTTGATTTTTAATTATGTAGAGCTGTGCAATTTATGCAGGGCGGCGTCTCAGTTTTCTGTGTAAACAGCGCGAACAAGCTCAATTTGCGTTCGGAAATATGCATTTAACAGCGGGAACTCGTCTCACATCTATGAAAATATGAAATTACAATATTTTACGGATACAACATTCACATCGCCCCAGCTCGATAGCTAGTTTATATTCTTGAACGGACGTGAGATTTCATTTTATCGAACAATAAATGTAGAAAATTCAGGATTACGTATGCGCCGTTTACACCATTAAATATGCAGATATAGGTGCATATGCTAGGAGAAGAAAAAAAAACCAAAGAAGCGTAGTCTACCTAGAGTTTAAGTTAAAAGTAAGATATTTGAAGATAAGGTACGAAGTTGAAATAGCTACATCGGAGCGGACGTGAAATTCGCTTAGCACACAACGAGCGACTTCAAACATTCATTAGAAAAAGTTCTTTTGTCGACCTTAACTTTTGCTGACAATGGTAGTAATTAAAAGTTGTTGGCGACGGCCAGTGACAGTGGCAACCCGCCGCAAGGCAGGCGCAAACTTGGATTACACCACTTGACCATTTTTCCTACCTGAAAGCTAATGCGGCATCTTTAAGACTAATGCAGCTTTATTCAAGCAAATTAAGCATAACGGTATAAATACAAAATTTGTAATTATTATTAAAGTACTCGTATATACGATTCCTGTTTAAATTTTCCTAACACTATTATTATGTTTTTCTATAAATCTACTTCCTATACGTATACAAGTTTTAATACGAAAAAAAATTTCAAGTTTGATAGGTGCTCGTTGTCAGGAGTATTGGCACAGAGGAAGTACAAGTATTCAAAAGAGATGTTAAATTCAGCAAAATGGCTACGAGGGAAAGACAGCCGGCGCACAGCCCGACGGAGCGACAAGCCGACCGTCGCGGTAAATAGACTTTTATGACAACGTTTCAACATTCTAAAAGTTATCTACAACATTGTTGTACCTCATTTCGAGTACCCTTTTATAGTTTAATGTTGATTTTATGTTGCCGTATCTGACTATAGGAAGCAAATCTTGGTACCTAATACTTGTTTGAGAGTAATACATATAATTGCAATTTATTTAATGTTTGTTTCCAAGTGAACGTCACTGTTTACGTAATTTTGTCTAGTTATTTTTTGTTTCGTTTTTATGTAGTGCATTTGTTTATAATTCAGTCTCATCTTATGTGTGAAAACCTCCAAATATAGCCTCAATTTATAAGTATCGAAGTTTTGAAATTTATTTATACGTTCGCCGAATATTGCTTTGCAAATTAATGACCATATTCGATACGGAAATTAAGCGCAGTGCGAGAGCTAGGGGGTGTAGACGGCCCCTCCGGCGGGGGGGCTCTAGAATAGCAATCTGGGGAGTCTGAATTGTCTGGCTGGCTGAATGGAATATCTGCCTTTGCCGACTGCCCATCAAGCATACGAAAACGCATTTAGGCTTAGCGGACGAGGTTTTGAAATACTAATCAATCTTGGTATTCTAACGGTGATTTAATATTTATTTGTGTCTAGTTTACATAAAACATTTATACTCGTTTAACAAAAGACAAAAAGTATATTACCTATAATGGAATTCAACGTTGTACACTTGAGTACATTATACATTCAAATACGTTATTATTCTTTCACTGAACTGAAGTGGTCTTAAAAACACGTCTGTTGAAAAAGTAGTTTAATGCGCTGTAAAATGTGTATTAAAGGAACAATTTTAATAATTACATTATTTGAAGTTATTGTGGGTTCAATACACATCCTGAACAATTATTTGTGTGATGAGCAGAAGTATTTGTTTTTTGTCTGGGTGTACACAAAATATTTATTTAAGTATACATTTCTAAGTATGTATGTAGTTTAGCCGCCGTCTAGTTACCAACACACGAACTCCTTAAGTGCCTACTTTAGAATCACACGGCCGTGTATGGAAATGTTCAAGACATTATTTATTTATTTATTACATACAATATAAAACCAAGTGTGCGCAATTAATCATCTTTAAAAAAAGTATATCAAAATTGAACACGGTACAAGAAAAATGAAAGAGGCCACGACGCGCAACATTTTCATTTGGCGATCGATGTTCGTAACGAATCTAATAAGAATGCAAATGGATTCTGGAAGTACAAACATAATTCCATTATTAGCGGAGACGCCGGCGTGATATATTATCAAGTTAAAATTAAATTAATTCCGCAGCCCGCCCCACTCTCTCTCTCTCTCTCTCTCACTCTGATATATTGAGGATGTTTAATTAAAATATCTTTAAGTGATTTACGAGTGAACCGATAATTGTTGGTTCAAGGTTGATTTATCGGACGACCGGTCGCTTCTAGCAGATAGTTTTTGATTCATGTTTATTGTTTTAAGTTTACGCGATACGATATATTGCTCCGATAACAAAAGTTTATAAATTATATATTTCTTATTAAATATTTGTTATGGATATAATTGGAGCCAGGACGGGGTTGAGGAAGTAAGCGCGGTTCCTTTCATTCGCAATTAAAGCCTACCCTGGTCACTTCCGGTATGTAGAGCATCATAATCGAGCACTAAGACTGAAAGCTTTCCACAGAGTAAATAATTATCTGTGGTAAATAATAGTAGACATACAATAGTACTATTTGTCATTACCATTCATGTAGCACATTGATTTTTTTAATAATATGATAATTTCAATAAATCCCGCCTGATACAATAAATTTGGTTGTGTTCTTGTTTATTGGGTCATTTTAGATACAACGGGACAGCGTGATAAAGAACTGGTTAAGAAAAAAATCAACTATCTGGAAAGAAAACCATTATAAAATGAAAACAAATACGCAAAAATTACATCAATGTACTGTGATGATGTTGAAGTCGTGACGCTGTGAAGCAAACGAATGAAAAAGGCTTCTACTAATATCATGAGTTTTAGAACATTCTTCACACTTAACATCAAATAATTGTAACGTTAGATGTAAGCTTTTATCAAACGACTTTGTAATTCTCATAACAAATTGGAACTCACACACGAGCATCTAATCTACAAACAAAGCAAAGCCACCTGTGGTCACCACACAGCTGATAACTATGCTTTTCAGTAATTTATAATTTATACTAGATATCATTTTACGGATAGAAATGGAACATGTGTAGTCGTGGTCATCAAAAAATATTAATAAATAAAACCAAACATGCGCCAAACATCTCTGTTCTTGCAAACCTGACGTGTTTCGTCTACATTCATCAGTCAATTCATATATACACGCCGTTTTTGGAGGCTCTAAAATATTAATCCTTGGCGGAAATCGAATCCACAATCCTGGAACAGCAGTTAAATATCATTAACCGCTAGACCAATAGCCCGGTCATTACTTGTATGTATAAAAGATGCATTTTCCGGTGATCATTTAATAAAAAATCTCTAGCCCTTAATTTTTTTATTGAAACTTAGAAGGAAAGCTGTGTAGAAAATATACATAAATATACTAAATATTAAATTGTATTTCTTCTACGAGTATGCTCGTATGTATGAAGACCAAAATTTATTCACATACTTCGGTGTAGCACTATCGATGTTGGAATTAAGTAAGATAAATTTCGGAATGAACAGAAAACAAATGAAACGCAACCCAAGTAACGTTGTTACTGTCTACCACGTAACATGTATGGATCTAAACGTACATACTCGTATGAAGATAGACAAATATAATTGCGGGACAAAAATATCATTTTTATTACAGAAATTCACCTACAAAACGTATTTATAGGAGTTTTATCGGCTAAATTCAATTTATTGCAGCTCCGCCGTGCCCCAGGATAGCAATTTCCACAGAAAATTAAATTTTCCGTTCACCCGGAAAAAGTTGAAGCTCTCAAAACTAAGATGAGTATTTGTGCTTATATTAAATGTCCCTTAAACGTTTCTTGAATTAATCGCTTTACAAAGTGGTTTTAAGTATAGTATTAGAATTCATTGAGCTCTGTATATACATACATTTGATAGCCTTGCTTTAGCTATTGTGTTTTGTCTCACTCCCCTTTACCGCATTCGACAATTTTATATGGATTTTAAGTTCATACACACAACAATATACACGCATATATACAAGCATACACGTGCAATATATATACACGCTGCTTATACGAATATATAAATATTTTTTAGTACAACACTAGAGTTATAACTTATCATTTACGTGAAATGTATTATTGTTAGCAAGATGCCAGACATGATATGCGGCGTTATACGTGCGTCCACAAATGAGTCTGTGAAGTTGGTCACTATTTCCTCATGCACCGGAACCTCCGATATTTCCGTAACAATAAATATTGAAATTTGAAACGCCCATAAACGTACAGGACTTAAGCCGCGCTGAAGTATAATCTGGCTATAAAACAGATTTTAGAGCGTTTCCCCGCGTAATCCGCGATATATTAAAAGTCGTCAGTTAAGCCTCTTACCGGCGTATACATACCGCTTGTAGCCACAAGTGCCGCAACAATTTATATGGCAAATGTAGCTCTCGCAAAATAAATTCGGTGAATTGTTTCGAAGCATTACATAAAACAGGTGTACGCAAAAGTGAAAGATGTGCTCCTTTATTGAAACAATAAAGTCAAGAAACACGCCGCGAACGTCATTGTCGTAATTCATTGTTCTTACGTTGGGATTGTTCTTGTTCTTGCTTCCTTTGATAATTTGATAGAATCTTTTGAAGTTGATCGCTTTCACTGATTCGTATTAACTTTTCTTTACATTTTTATTAAGTTAAAGCACTATTAGATTTAAATTGCTATGGCTCTGTGGTTGCCTAGAGGTTTAGGGTATCCTTGTAGGCTTTATAGTCTACAACTCATTCTTTACTCATACTTTAAAAAATCATGTACAATTTTAAGAATAAATATTACTTTCGTATTACATTCATTTATTTAATTAATTACAATTGTATTCGGCGAATTGTACAGTGAGAGTTTTTAGAGTGCTTTTTTAATAATTTGTTTTCCTTATTTCTTTGTGTCCAACTTCTACCTGGTTACCTTACCTAACAAGATCGTCTCATTGCTGCGTTTAACCTTAAGTACTTAATCATTTTTCAAATACAGCTTTAACGAGGGAGGATATATATTACTGACATTAAAGATACATTTCTTAGTCGTAAATCATTTTTATTCATTCATTAAAATTGATTCAATCAATTTTATAAAAAGCACCCTATTGGTGGGCGGTAGTGTGCCGGTAGGTGGATTGCGAAGCAATATGTTAATATAATTTCCTTTCCGAGCCCACCGCTGGACTTAAGAATGACGTAATAAGCACCACTGTGTCCACTCTTCATTTTCACGATATCTTCAATTTCTTCAGTTTGCTGAATTATCCATTCCATAATATCTTTTTGATCTAGCTATTGTGATTTTGTTAAATAACGTTACAATTTTATATGCATCCATGGGAAGGACATGAGTATGTCGTATGTTTTGTAATGTATGTTTAACGCATCATTCAAAAGGACACCCAATGCAAACGGTGCTGTCGAACAGCATGCTGTCATTAGTGAACCTATAATAGCCTCAAGACTATCAAGTCTTTGGGAAATTCAAATGCCACTTGCTTTGCTACATCATAAAGAAAATATAAACAAACTTACAAAACTGCCCGCAACTTCCTCTATGTGAGCTACGGAATTGGGTTCAGAGATATAAGTATGAGTAGTAAATTTTTTTAAAATATAAATTGCCCCCTATTTGTTATGGAAGAATCATTGAATTGTATCTAATATTATTTTGTTCTAAGCGGCCGGTTTTTGTTACGTACAAATTTTGAGATTTAAAATTTTAGTAGGTTTGTATTATCTGCTGGTAGTACACCCACGGGATATGAACGAATGTTTGTAATAATTAAAATATTAAAATATTAATAATGACAATAAACATTACATATATTTAATTAGTCGCTGCCCACGAATCTATTCGCGCGGACATCCAAATATTTCTATATCGTATCGAACATGTTTCATGTTTAAATACGATATATGTTTAAATGTTAAACTTAAGTTTTTTCCAACTAGATAATATGTAAATGTCGCGGAGGAACTTTCGGGAAATTGACATTGCTCGTGAATAATTCACGAGGGAATAATACATAATGTATATTTTATTATCTTCACAATGGCCCTGTTATTTTTGTTTACATGGTAATTCGGGCGGGTGGTTTTGCATTTTACATTAGCGTAGATAGTAAAATGTTGTGTTTTAATTTACAAAGAAAACCTTACGACGTAGGCACTCCTTTATTTCACGCTGGTAATATATTATGTTTTTATAAGTGTAATTGAGGACATGGTTTAATTAAATTACTCGCGAATTGAAAGAGTTTGTCATTAAGGAATTATCTACGAAGAAGTGGCAGGAAATATACCGTATTTTACCACAGAAATAAACAGACTTACTGTAACATATAAAGCGAGTTAAGGTAATCGAGTTAGCGTAGACATGTACCTGTAGAACTAACGGGGAGTTGAATACTTTATTTACTCAATTTAATTTAAAACAGCACTCAATCTATCAATAGTTTGCAGTGACTTTATATCATATCCTGCTGCAGTACAGTGACATGTAATGAACAACAAGATGTCATGCAGATAATTATTAGATTTCCTTAACAAATGGGAATCAAGGCAAACTGGGGCTGCCGCTGCCGAACGGCCCTCATAGATCAGGCGCGTTTGATCTAACAGCCTCTTCTAACACCCCCATTCCTCCCTCCAAGAGACAGGGGCTTATTTAATTGCCTCTTTTTTAAACATATAATCAGTTAAAAAAATGCCACTCTTCAAGTATTATATTTCTTACAGTAAAAAGGAACGCAATACGATTAATCACATGTTATTTATATTCATGACCAATTATAATGTCGTCATGAACAGTAGGTACATGTTAGGACATGTGATTAATTGAGTCATAACTTTTGTTGATTAATTGACAAAATTACTCCACAAACCGATCGAGAATTTATAGCGCTTTTTCTTTTCCCGGCTTTTTAAAATGGCGTATCTTAATTAAATTTTTAATTGATTGCATATATTAACTATGCGATTTATTAAATTTACACAGAAGCCCTGTAAAAAAATCATGCTTTGTATATATTAAATTATTGCACAAAGTGCAATTTTTTTGTAGAAATCTTTTAGCTAACTAGCTGACTTCCACTCCATACACATCCCGCTGCTGGGCTCTGGGCTTCCCCGCAACCATATCAGCTTATAAATAAAGCATAGAACGTGGGTCTATTTTCAAATTTTATTTCATACTCGATTCGGTTAAACAACAGTCAAATAAAAATTTTCAAAACTACAATAATGTTACGCTGAACTCGTTTCGCATACGCCATTGCCGCTTACCTACTTACACCGAATCACTTGATATTCCGCTCGAAAGTCTCAGGAGTCCGTGGGGGATTCCATATTTCCAGTTTAGGTGGGAACGGTGGCGTTATCGTGTGCCGTGAAATTTATAGCACTAGAGCACTTGTTGCTCGGATTCTTTCACGGCAAACGGCGCCTGGTGTGCTGATGACAGCGGCGCGTGTTATGTGGGAAGTTCACAACATCTGATCCGTGCATCGGTTTGAGCTACTTGAAACATTATATTTGTACTTTTCTCGCCCTATCTTTTTCAGTTTCTACGCGCCTATAAATTAGCTGATGTGATAGGTAGCTTAGTTTTGATTGTTTTTAACGTTTTGCTTTTAATATTTGGTTTATTTGTTAATATAATACATCAATATTTTCATTTTGCGGTCATTGAGTACGTGTTTCTTATATTGATTATTTACTATACATACAGATAATTTTTACATTTTATTAATAATTATCATTTAAGTAATACATACATTTACCACGATAAATGACGCAACAATAAGTTTAAGAAATATACTATGTATAACATAGACCGCAAAGAAAATACTGAAACAATTTTCACTGCAACTGCGCAGAAACATTACATTCAGTTATTCCACTTTTCCATTAAGTTTCACTAAATTAATTGCCGTGAATATTTTTAAGACAGCTTTCATGAGTAACAAGCGACTGTTACGGCCTCATTTTTTAAAGCTCGCTTGTTGCTCGGGATACTTCTACGCTAAGCCACGCGTACTGCGCCATTAACAAGGCAACGTGTTAAGAGAATAATAATTTGGATAGGTCGTGTTAATATCCATTTACGTTCGCCATAGTAACTGTATCCTGTAAGGGGCATATTATACGTTTTATTTGTTAAAATGTAGATTGAGATCCTCATAGCTCGCTCAAGCTCTAGTTCTTCGCTTTAAAACTGACAAAAGAAAGTTCTATATCAAAGCCGGCAACTGGAGACTGGTGGGACGTTGCAAGTGTGTGGTAGACGATTGTGACCACTTACCATCAGATGAGCTGTACGCCTGGCTAACTTACTAAAAAAAACTAAACCTACTTTAAAAGTTCAATTTCTATTACTAGTCTCAACCGAATAATACAACTGGAAAACTGTTAAATCCTGTATTCCTAACCGCTTTGTAATAGGTTTGTTTATTAAATATTTTATCACGTTCTATCAAATATCGTTTAAATTTATGAAAACGAGATAGAGCGCTCAATCGCTGTGTTAGTTCTATCGAGCGTTTATGAATAAAGGAACGGGGGTAAACTAGAAAGAACGAATTGTTCCAATAAGTCGACTTTGACAAAACCATGATATTAACAAAGTAATATATCTAACTAGACTAGACTAGAATTCAACTAGTGGTATTAATCCTGAAAACTGTCAACTGTAATGCGCACAGACCACAAGTCGCAATATTGTTGGACAATAAAGCAAATAACACACGTTGGAAGGATAATCTTCAATTGTATTTCAGCTTTGTATTGAACGTTTTTGTGAGATTGGATAGATATTTTATTTTTTCATTAATTTTCAAGATCCGCAACATAAGTAACATAATAGTTGATCAAGTAACAATTACATACGGTTATAAATGTGTAATTGTTCTTATAATTACAATTAATTGCAGCATGATTTACATATCAATTTTATTTAAAAAAATAATTATTAATTATAAGATACAAGTTTGCAGGCCACAATTAGACAGATAATTCTACAATAAAAAAGTATTATTGAAATAAAGCGCTCGAATAATTATTTACATAGCAAGCGAGCTATGAATTTATTGATATTTATCTGTTTTGTACTGTGTGTAAAAAGTGTAATTTATTCGCTATAAAACAACACTGTAAGCTCTACGCCCTATGATTGAAAGGTACTGCAATTTACATAATAACAAGTTGCGATCGATCGTGCGGTGGTCGACTGATTAATCGATGTTGAATCGATTTTACAACAGTATTTGTGCCCACTTATGAGCATAAAGTATACAGCAAATTATGGGTATAGTTCCAGTTTAAGCTCTACTGCCATTTATTGCTACGCTATCGGAGATCGTCGTACAAATAATGTGGAGTCGGTGCCAAGAGTCTATGCGAAGGTTACTTGCCTTTAACATCGATAAGAAATTGAAAAATTCAAACATGATCTATTGTACATATCATATATATAAATAAATAACCGTCACGCCAGGTCCCTAGCGGGGTAGGCAGAGAGCACAGAGTGCCAAACATCTCTGTCCTT